>JAVXUP010001031.1:0-296409 GCA_033070095.1 Escallonia herrerae
CATCAATGCCAATAATCAACCATTATATCTACAACGGTATATTGATATATCTACATCTGATTTACAAGCAGTTAACCCATCATTAGCCTCACCTAAAAAGAAAAGCTAAAATATATAACCTTAATGGACCAATGCCATCTTGTATGCTAGTAAATAGGCCTCGTGGGAGCTCAAAATTTCAACAAAATGGCTTCTATTCCCCTAGTGGAGAATTACAACCGATATGGTGCAATCATACTTTGCACCACTGAAAGTCTCCTGATTCAGCCTTGATGAACATGATTTGAGATTTCAGATTGAAGCTTTTGCCCCCATATTCAAGATGAACTTTCAATATAACGTATTTCCTTGGCTCTTCTGCTTTCTTTCAGTGGGTGAAAGTCTATTTTGAATCAATGAGTTCCTCCAAGTAATCTTCACTCTGATCTGTAACATACCGAAGATATTATTGGCAAAAAACATTGTCACATGATCAAGGATCTAACTTCTATGTTCCTAATCTAGATTAAGAAAACAACATAGTAGGCAAACTCAAGAGCGCAAGATGATGGAGCAAAAAAATTTCCCCCAGCAGTTCAGATATATGAGAGAAGAAGCATATATGGTTCGTATAAGATGACTAATAAGATCTCATATACCAGTCAAACACATAAGTATATGATAAACTTTACTTGAACCCTTTAACTGACTGCTCTAGTGGTATCTTACAAACTTTTGCTTGGCTCATCGCCCTTAGATTGGATTAGATTGACCTTGGTTGCCCAAAGTGGGGAGGACAGCAGGTGTAAGATGCGGCGAGGAGTATCACTTAAAAGGTTTTGGGTTGGAAAGGAATAGCATGCGAGGTTAGGATGAGAGGTTCATAGGCAGGAGCATGCTTAGTATAAGAGATTCCTGCAACTAAGGGAGGACTAGAACCAAGCTGGAGTTTAGCGTTTGTGATAATATAGGAGCTTAAGTGCTTCCTGGAGCAGAAAGCGGGGTGTCATAGCTTAACCAGCCAGGTGAAAGAGACCGGTCATGTCACACCCCGGTTCACGGCACCACCAAAAGCAATGCCTCCCTTAAAAGGGGTAGCCAAGTATTTAGTTATGAGTTCATGGGCAGGTCATATAAGGTCAATCACAATCTCTCCCACATCGGATATCACAATCTACCCTTTTATGCCTTAGCATACTCACAAAGGCTCAGTCACAAATATTCCATATATTTCCTCTCTAGCCAATGTGGGCCACAATGACCCCCCATCGACAACCGAAACCGAAGTCCCTACTGAACTTTTTCGAGAGTCAGCTATGATACCATCCTGAGGACTTAGGTCCATGGCCATACAACAAGGCAATGTTTCCTCAAAAGAACTAGTCAAGTAGGTATTAACGAGTTCATGGGCTCTACTAGGGGATATCACCGTCTCCCTTCTTATGCCTTAGCATCCTTGCTAAATCAGTCACAAATGCTCAACAGATTTCATCCCTAGCCAATGTGCACCACACTTGACCTCCCATCGCAACCAAGACGAACGGCCTGACTCAAGCTTTAGAGAGTCGGCTTTGATACCGTCTTGAGGACTCGGGTCCATGGCTCCACCACGGAACAATGCCTCCTCAAAAGGCTAGCCAAGTAGGTACTAATGAGTTCATGGCCACGGTCTTCCAAGGCCAATGTCAGATCCTCCCTGTATCACACCACACGTCAACTTTGCAGGAAGAAAGATGAGGAGAATGCGGCATTTTTTCCTTTTTTCTTGTTGCTGCCAAGGTAGCCATTGCTTACAGCTTGAGCTCAACTCCACTAATGTTTGTGGCAACCACCTCCACGGCCACCTTTTCTCCGGATGGAAGATGGTTTGAGCAGCAACAGTGGTTTATGATGTCAAAGGTACCATCGCTTATTACTTTGGCGGCCTGAGTAGCTGAAGCTCTCAAATCAACATGCTAATAATAAATAGAAAAAAAAAACACAAGACCCTGTAGTATCAAAACAGGGCCCACTCTGTGTTATAAGCATTCATCCTAGACAAGGGTTGGAGAAGCAATTTCTATTACGGAGGAAGGGCTTCTTTAGTCTTGTCATCCCATGCAAGTTAGTCTTCTAAGCAATAAACTTAAGAAACAAGTCAGAAACAGATATCAAAGGATTTAACATCGGGTTTTGCTGGTATTTGGTGCAAATTTATCTTAAACCGTTTTACATAAGCACTTGTAGAGAAACTGCAAATAGCTCAGCACTGTGCATCCAGATATAGGAGTTGGACTTTTAAACAATCTCCTTATTGAAAACCTACACTATCCTATAGGCAGTGGAGGGCTCGTGAAGGTGAAGGTTTTATGTGGCAGAAAATCAATTACGGTAACTTGACTGCTCTTTGCAAATGACCACTACTGAGATAGCCGTTTGAATTTATCTCAAGTCATGACCTTGGAAAGCCTCCATGTTCAAGTGATGATTCAACAATTGCTGACCAGCAAGCTGGATAGCAGACTGGTCACACCCCTGGGCTTCACTCAGGTGCATTTGAAACCGCACCCAGCCCTTTACCAACCTTGGAAAGAATCTAAAGTTGAGAATAGCTTGTTGTCAAACAGATTATAAAATACTGTTTACACATCTGAAGCCCAAGGTACGACAGAGTTATCGGCTTGTGGAGCTCTCTAAAAGTGGCATAATAGCAAATTCTGAGATTGGGAAGCTTCACATGAAAGAATTATCGCAAATTCAACGTCCTCCAGCAGCTTAACGGTGATCTATTGCCTCTGATGGAGCTTCCCCGTCTCACTCCATACAACTCGCCCGTCATATCACTGTTCCCAGGTTCACTCTTCATGAACCACTTAGTACCATATTGTCTTTCTAAACTTAATTTAATTATGTACAGATAAGAGAAAAGGTCCAAAGTTGCATAATCCACGCATATTAAATAAAGTTTTCTCACCATATGCTGCTTAAGCAGTTCCAGTTATCAACCTCTCCCGTTGATCAAATTTCTTAACCTTCAGAGTGCCGAAGAGGACTTGGAAGCCGAAAAATGCACAGAAGACATATGCTATCATAGCAGGTCCCTAGGAGAGCAAACGTTTTTTTTTTAATTATGCTTACAGAGGGAAAAAGAGATAGCAAAATCAGTAAAAGAAAAGCATAATTAGGCCCCTTACCCGGATTGAATTAAGGTACAAAATAGTTGCAAGGTTTATTAAACTTCCAGCAGCTACTGCCTGTAAACGAAATCAATACCAACAAGAAAGTCTTCAGTTAAATATCATTGTAACCTCTTACTGTAATCTAAATGTTGTGAAAGTAGCAATCAACAAAAATGACTTTTTATAAAATAGTAATCTTGCTATAATCTAATTGCTGTGAAAGTAGCAATTAACCGAAGAATGACTTTTTAATAGAACAGTAATCAAGTGCCAAAGATAAATCAGAGAAGCTTGATACTTTTCAAAATTTTCATCTTTAATCAGACTAATCCTAGCAAAAAAAAGGACTTCTAGCAGGTGCATAGGGAGTTTCTCATTGCAGTAGCACGTACAACAGTAGTTAAGCTGGACTGGCATCAAAGTGCTTGGATTGTCATTATCTTGTGAAGCTATCCAGCACCTTTAAATGTGTGGCAGCCGTACAAGTATGTCAGATATTCAAATCATATACGTTACTTTAGACTATTTTTGCGAACAAAATTTACCTATCAATGAATGTGCATACCATATACTTTCTCAACCTTAAGTGAAATTCCATGGAAGTATAAAACAAAGGGATTCTTATATTAGGACGTTGAAAGCAAGACTATATCTGTGTACATATTATCTATTTTGACAACACCTTAAACATGGTAGATATTTGCCAACTTATTGTTTCTGTTTAGCAAAAAGTCTGAAGTAAATAAGAATAGTACATCCTATGTATTTCCTGAATGGTTAGTCTTTTCAAATAACTCAGAAAAGATGACCGGTAAAATTCTTCCAAAATACTCCCCCCGTCGGTAATTAATTGATCATATTTCCTTTTTGGGCTATCCCAAAAAAAATTGATATGTTTCCAAATTAAGAAAGATTCAATAGGTGTTTTTCCACGTTTACCCTTCTTACACTTTTTTTATTCTATTTCTCTCTTCACATTTAATCCTCCACCAACCCATTTTTCTCTATCCTGGCCCACTTTCTTCCCTCCCTCTCTCTTTCTCTCTCTTGGGGTAGAATGGGAAATTCATAAAATATAACTCATATCCTAAATAAGCGTGCAAGTCAAAAGTGATCAAATAAAAAGGGATAGAGGGAGTATAAGCCAGCTAGACTTACACTTCCTATTGTTTTTTGAACAGTTGCAACGCGTTGGAAAGCCCTTTCTGACTCCAAAGCTCGAACTCGGAGCTTCAAATCACCTTGCTCCTGTATATAATACCATGCACAATGTTAAGATGCACGTGACGGACAGAGCATGTCCAGAAAACTGTATTTTGATTGTAAATGGATAACAAACAATACCAGTCGCTGGATAATCTCAGCAAGCTTTTCAACTCTATCAGCCTGTCTAAATAAGTTATAAAATGCACGGGATTGCCTTTCCCATCTCTTCCTGAAGTCCTGAAAGGCTAACACGATTGCTTGTTAGAAAGTTATTGAAAGAAGTAACTCTGAAAGATGAGTGGCTCAATATTTTGCCTTTATGATGACTTCAACACCAGCTTCTCGAAATTTTAGCAATTCAAGTGCATAGCTACAAGGTAAGAATGAAAAAGACGTCAGTTACAGAAGTGATAGCTTGGCCCTGAAATCAGAGCGAAATACATGAGTTTGCAGCACGGAGGGAGCTTAAACTACACTCACGGTTTAGCAATCTCGGTGATATCAAAACGGGGGTCAAGGCCCTTCCCAATGCCATCCAAAACTGCAGGAATGATAAGGTACTACTTTAAGGTGAATGCATGCTGTTGCCAAAATAAGCAATGTATTGGAGGTACCCGAAATGCAAGTACCTGAAAATGCTCTAACAACAAAAGTGAATGTGGCAGGAAATCGGAAGGGCTGATCGGCTGCAATAGCTAACAAGTCTTCCCCTGTCCAGAGAACACTCCAGCTATGAACAACAAGCATCTCTTCTTTACGGTAAATCAGAAGTACTACTTGCAAAAGTGCCATTTTGACAAATATGGAATAAACTTCCCTATGCTTGTAACAAGTCATCTATGAAGGTGATGGGAGTCAAATTTGAGTCATTAAGCAAGAGCTAGTAGTACACAAAAAGCATATTCAAAATAGTAAATCGATCATCACAAGAGCCCAGTGTGCTCAATAGTATTTAAGTTTCATTGTCTATATTGCGCAGTGAATAGTGTTGCAGTTGTGTGATGACAAGAAGATAGGGTTCCAAACATTGTGGTCCCGATGGCTGAATATTGAATTAGCTGTCACATGTCTCTTTCAGACAACCTGATGGCACTAGCTGCATTGGGTGTACACTTTTGTTGTATCTGGTGCTGGATTTCAATGAAAAAGATCAGTCGAGAGGATCGTGCACAGGGAAGAATCTGTTGTAGAGCAAAGTTACATTGGTGAAATTGTCAAGCCAGGGTTTAGTTATGATATACAGTGGCGCCAGACAAGAAGAGTGAGGAGAAAAAAAAAGAGGAAGAAGAAAATTCCGTGGCAATACTACAAGCCAAAGGCACGCACCTTAATACTCGATTGAGGTGTCTAGGTTATTTTGATTTAGTCCTACTTTTTGCTGCCTTAACTGCCCAAGTCTGTAGTCCTTGTCTTTCTAGGTTTATAATAACCTCTACATTGATCAATCATAGCCTAAATGTGGATCTAATCAAACAAAATCAACTTCAAACATAGAACATGCAGATTTCAAATCGTAAACAATAGTTTCTGATGAATCACTCATAGCATCCATATATCAGTACAAACGTTCTAAAATCAGGTGGTTCTTGCCCTAAATTATCAAAATTGACATGAAATACAGGCAAAGTACACATCGCAATCACTAATTTTGAAAAGTCATTTGAGTATGAAAACACCGAATACTGAACTAGCATAAATACCCTTAACAACAGAGTTACAAAAATCCACCCTTCCCCACAGAGCCGGAATCGTAAAAAATGGCTATCCTATGTACATATTAAACAGTATTACTGCAAAACCTAAGAACTCCTTTGTCCTTAAATACATATCATATAGACACTAAACAGTAACGGATCTTCGATATCACAAAAGCAAAATTCAATAAGCTTCTAAATGGGCACCGGACATTTGTATACTGACATTGTTCCTTTCCCTCCTTTTGAAGTGAACAAAACGTCGTTTCATGTAACAAATGAACGCGAGAGCGTAGAACCTTGTCACGAGTAAAGAAGCTACAATAAGTTCATTACCAATTGCAGCTAGTCGTTGCTTCTTCTTCTCTATTTTTTCCTCCTTGCTCAATGGCTTTTTGAATCCAAGTTCTGCTGTTGCCAACTCTCTCTCTTTTCTTTGTGCTGCAAGTCGCTCTTCAAAACTGCAAATTTTAATGCTCCCAAGTTGTAAAATAGAAACACTCAACTAAAATTTCATGCACCATTTTCTTCTTCCTTACTAAATTTATTTAGCAAGAATTTATTCGTGGCATAAAAACACCAGCGAAGTAATATTTGCCTGTCAACATGGACCAAACTTACCAATTTTAAAGTTCCCAAACTATTATGCAAGTTAGCAGACATCTTATAAATAAGTCGTACTTCTCCAGGTGGATATATGTTAGAAAGCAAATCATCCAAAGTAAACAACATCCATACCAATACCTAACCTTTTCAGCTCTCAAACCGAGATGACACAGAGGCCTGCTTTTTTTCAGAAAATTGGAGGTAAGCTGCCACATAACCCACTTAACAACTCTCTCCCTCTGCCTCTTTCTTATTTATTATCGAGATTTTACTTCTTAGTTATTCCTCTGTTCAAGAAATCCAAAAGATACGAGGTAAAATGCCAGACTTTGCACCCACTTCAATTGCAGTCATACGCATTCTAGAACCGAGAATTTGGTTAAGATATTTGTGTAGGGATTATGTAACTTAAAGGTAAATCAGTTTCCAATGAATACATTCTTGCACCCATACAAACTTCAGTGGTAGTAGGCTCGCAAGATCTCTACATGGTAAGATCTGTAGCTGAAAAAGAATGAGAAGAATTTGAATGCCTCCTCTATCATGAGTGTTACATTTTTCTGATAATTGCAACTCTGTTAACAAAGTCGAAAGGCGAGGCAACCCAAGCACGCTCAGCTTAGTCCACTGCGTTTCTTTTGCTCAGGAATGGAGACATTGCTGTTAAGTATCACTCCATATATGAAATTCTATCTTTATCTTTCCTTTTTTTTTACAAAATTCATTTCTTTTCTTTTTTTTTCCTTGGCCAAGGGGTGTGCAAGCACAAAGCATTTTGGCCTGTGCAGTTCGTCTAAGGAAGCACCTGTTAAGGAAGAATTGTGCAGTTCGTCTGACAGCAGTCATGTCTCCCGTAGGCACAAGAACGCCCATTTGAATCATCGCTTGAAGGACCTGCATAGAGGATGATTTTTAAAGGTAATCAACAAAAGTAAAACCCGTATCGAACATGATTGCAGCACCCATAAAAATGAAAGAAACAAATACCTTATTTGGATCCTTCTCATAAACTCCATAAAACGTTTCCAGCAGGCCTTCTCTGATGTTTGGACTTATACTGCAAGAAATAAGGAGAAAACGAACATGTATAGTGGTATATACTTAAGAGAGACATTCCATTTACGAGCATTACAGAATTCAGAGTTCATAATATACCTTCCCATCATTCCAAAATCATAAAAGATCAGCCTTCCACCATTGTAATCATCCACAGCAATATTTCCAGGATGCTGCAGAAATAAGATACAGATTCTGATCAAAGATCTCGAGTGATATCCATATGAGTGGCCAAATACTCTTCAATATTGTCATGTCAACATTTCTATTTCCAGATGTAAAGAACATTAGAGAGGAAAAAAAAACATTTGCTTGACCAAGTATTGGTAACAGGAGAGAAAAAAACAAAATTGAAAATATCACAATTGCTCAATAAAAATGATCGTCGACAATGATCCTCGAAGAAAACACACTAGAGCAGTCCAATAAATCACTGGTTGAGTTATTAGAGTTTCGTAGGGGATTATGGAATGGTTTGCCCTGTTGTCTAATATTAATTGGTTTCCTAACCGACAACATAAAAGATGACCCTTTCGTTTTAGACTCAACACAAGTTAAGAGTACCTTTCTCGAGTGTAATCACATAGTTAGTGAAGACGTATGACGCTAATTGGCTCCTTTTATATAGTAAGAAGAGATGAAGAGTGCAGTTACTAGACTAACTTTCTAAATAAATGCCTAGGATACAGATGTTCTTGGTGCATCCACCTATCTCACGTCTTCACATACGGCAACAGAACGAGGAGTGGAGGACATGAAAGTTAGATGGAGACAAGATAAAAAACCACGCTCCCCAACTTTCTTCAACCTGCAGCTAAGACTGAGACACTAGCTCTGGAAACCTTGTTAACTATACTCTGCATGCTTGTGTACGATGACATCAATAATTGGGGAAACCGAATAAGAACTAAAAAGGAGAAGAAGAGCTCTCAGTCAGACTTAATTTTTTCCTAACAAACTTTTTCATACTGTATACCAAAACAGAAAACAAAGGTCATAAAAATTAACTAACAAAACTCACTGGGTCAGCATGGAAGAAGCCATGAGACAAGATCTGTTCCAGGTACGATTCCACAGCATAACGGCCCAATCTGGGGAACATAAAGCCACATCAAATCTGCTTGGATAACAGGAACTGTAACTCCTATAACTCGATTTGAAAAGCATAACACGTGTTTCATATATTTAATAGCCAGAACATGTTGTCACCTTTGGCGATCAACACCCAACTGATCTAGAGCTTGTATCCTATTTATCTTAATCCCTGGAACATATTCCATTGTCAAAACCTACAACCACGAAAAACTATCAAATAAAGGAGATTACACAGGAAACAAAGTTTGTACACCAAACCTTCATGATAATTACAAGTTCAAACCTGTGGGGTAGTGAAGTCCCAATATATTTCTGGCACTTTTACATAATCCATGTTTTTGAAGTTACTAGCAAATAGTTCTGCATTAGCCGCTTCCTTTGTATAATCAATTTCCTGAAATGCTAACCAGCAATTAGCTACTGGTAACCTTACGCTAGCAAATGAGAATAGTTTGAAGAAAGAGAGAAGAACAAAAAGGGACACTAGAATAAATCTCTATCTCTTGGGCATGAGAACTGAGAGAACACAAAGCTCATGCAGAAGCTCTAAACAAGCAGGGTGCCAGTTATTGAGAACCTCCCTCATTAACTGGTTAGCAAACATATTCTAGCACATAAAGGTGCATAGCCACTGGGTGCTACCTAAATCACTCGTCTAGTAATGTCACCAAAGTTGATAATTGGCAGAACCAATAGGCCATAGACCTTTGATTCTAACCAAAACTCCACTGAGAAGTCCCTAAACAGGGCAGTCCACACAGACAGAATAGAGCCTTTAACAGAAGGCTCAAGTCAAAAGATCCCCTGAAAACTACAGACTACAGGTTCATCTCTAAAGCAAGGAAAACAGCAAGTTCAGCATCAACAGAGAGCATATCGGAAGAAGCCTACCTCCTCCAAGAGGACCTCTTGCTCCTCTGCGCACGACAATCACAGGTGGTACAGGGAAAACCATCCCATCTCCTTATCTTTATCGGGATCTTGCAACCTCTCCAATGGCTAACTACCACCAATTTTGCAGCATATGCCACAATTCTCCAGCTACATGTTACCTTGAAGGGAAACAGCTCGATTCCTCTCATTTCTATATAATCTAGTAAAACCTAAAGTCTGCATGGAAAACTCCCATTGCTTGTAATATAGACAAGATCTTTAACTCAAGAAGTTCTACACAAGTTACAAAGTCTGGCTGCTATTTGTCAAGCCCTACATTATATCTTTCTAATTGTACTAAGTTTGCTTATTTGTTCACTAATACATTTCTCACAACCTTCCACAGTGATTCCTTTGTTGCATGACCATATCATCATAATTAACTTTCTTCGACCTTCTGTTCAGTTTTTCTCCCATATTTTTTGCATAATCATTGCTAACAGGGTAAGGTTGCTCCATCGCAACCTGGAGGACAGCCTCCACGCGAAAGTGGGACCCTGTAGTAACGGGGGTCTTGTGCATTTGGCCACCTTTTTTTAAATGCATACCACATTTCTCAGTTGCAGCTGCCTCTACCTTCAAATGCAACCATTAGTGAATCAATGCGATAGTGTCATCTGCTTAACAATGTATCCTCATTTTTGCTGGATATGTTTTTCTCTAGCTTACCACCGATGCCCTCCCTTACAGACACCTCATGTCTAAAACAATGAAAATCTGCACACAAGCATATACAAGAGAAACTCAAACTACACTGTAGTATTCTTAGCAATCAAGGGAAATATACCTGATATAAGACATTTGCACACTCATCATAGATAGCCACCCAATCCCTCTTTGCACCATCGGACTTTGGGTCAATCTTCTGAAGATATTCTGATATCACCTGAAAAGGCCACATGTGATTAAAGAATCAATGCACATAAGCTTATGATAAAGCCACTATGGAATAAAACATGCATTTCATATGTGATAACAGTATGTCAGGCACAAGTGGCACAACTGTGGGGAGGAAAGCAGAGTTTCCTTGTCCCACTGCAGACTCATAGCACATTAGCAAAGCAGGTGTACTTAATTATGCTGACTCCTAAATTTTCATGGAAAGAGTAAGGTTTTAGAAGGTCACGAATAAAGTTAGGGGAAAGAAGCTTGAGACATAATCGCCAAGTTGATTTTTTCTTCCTTCTTTCTGAAACACAAAGACTTAAACATGAAACTTCACCACTAAGCAAATCAAGGGATCAACACAGAGGATTCAAGATTCGAAACCAACCCTCAAGTTTTTCAGATCAATATCAAAAAGATCCTTGAGACCTGGCCTTTGTACTTTAATAACAACTTCCTCACCCTTCAATCGTGCACGATGGACCTGACCTGCACAGAAGAAAATCAGTAAAACCTAGATGACAGATATGACAACTAAAGCTTAACATATTCTAAAATGTGTGACATAAAACTAACTCGAGATTACCAAGGCTAGCAGCAGCTATCGGCTCAAAGTCAAACCGGTCAAATATATCATTCACGGGTGCTCCAAGCTCTTCTTCAACTATAGATACAGCGGTCTCTGATGGAAAAGGAGGAACTTGATCCTGCAGGTGTATAATGATAGGGTTGGTGCTTCAAAAAACAGTATCTATAACAAATGAGAAATGTAACTATACAACCAAAACTGTTCTTCATTGCATATAGATATTTAGAAGGGCAACTTTTACCTACATTACAGTATTAATCAAAGACAGAAAGTTGAAAAAAAAAACTGAATGAAGAATGAAGTAGTAATTTAGGAAAGGAGCTTTGAATAATAAAAACTAACTGAAGCATTTCTTGTACTTCTCCTTGTCAGATGAAGTTGTCACCCAATACAGATCACGAGTAATAAAGAATAAATGGGTACATGCTCTGGACTCTGGTTACTAAGAATTCCAAATTACCACATAGCATGATTACTAATTAGAAAAAACAAAATGCGTCCATGTACATGTTATAAAATGCAAATCAGGGTTGTCAGAATTCTGGACAATTATTGGCTATCACTTTTATCCTTGCAAGTTTATTTGCCTTGGGTACTTGTTTACTCAAGGAAAATTTTATCCACTCCCTATTTTAATTACCCTCAATACTTGTTTCTTATTAATACAATCAACAATAAAAAGAGGAGACAAAAATATGAGCAACAAATCGAGAATTAACAAAAGAGAAATATTGCACAATCTCATGATGTTTTGCAGCCTAAAGAATCTTGTATGCCATGAAGGGTCTTGTATACTAAAGACATCTACAAATATTATAGCAGGAGCCAACAAATCCTGAGCAAGAAATCCACCATCCATACTCTACATTTGAGTATTGCCAGAACAAAGAAAAGTATCACATATAAAAACAATACTACATCTTTCGAAGGATTTTGACAATATTCAAAGATTGAAACAACTATAAGATCTAGTGTCTTGAAACGATATAACTGATTCAATCAAACAGACGGATCTTACAATTAGCAGCAATTCAAAATATAGTAGACAACGAAACTGTTTACGAGACACGATAAAAAAAATTTAAGAGCTTAGAGCATGGCGATAATATATCACCTGAAGTTCTGACAATTGATCAACATATTCTTGTGCAAGAATGTCAACCCTTGTCGAGAATTGCTGGCCAATTTTGATGAACGTAGGACCTAATCGTAAGATACTTTCCTTCAACCACTTAGCGAGTGCCTTCCGCCTTAGAACTTTCTTCGCCTCCGTCATTCCACCTTTAGTAAGCATTAGATTAGACATTTTCACAACACAATGAGCACCGAATTGAAATGTAACAGGTCTTATGATAACCAGGCTAGATAAACAAGATAGTTGGCAGCATTGCTTCTCACTACCAAGGTCATAAGCCTGAACATTACTAATTAAGCTCTTGTAAGCATTCACTTCAATATAGTAGTCTTCTATAGATTTCATTCATGCAGACTAACTTGATTTGGCCTATGCGCACCCTATAATGGTAGAGAGGAGTGTCATGGCCTTGGAAGGAAAATGTGCCTTAAGGGATCCTCACTCTTGTGATGTCAGAAGTTGTCTATGTCGGAAGTTGTCTAGCATGATGTTCGTACTGTATTAGGACATATGATGACCATGTTATACCTCAGTTATGGGTGGGGTCATTTTTTTATTCTTTAAGAAGAATGCCATCACTCTCAGGCAGACTGGGGATGCTGGTCACAATCGCAACCCCACAAAATTTCTCATTCTTACGGTTCACAAAACCCACAAGCTTGCATCACGAGCTTTTGGTTCCTAAATTTGACGTGCGGACCTTAATTCTCGTAAGGATACGAACAGGGAATAATTAAGACTGAGTGCTTTCAGCATATTTATGCTTCAATTGCTCAAAAAGCACAAGCACACAGGTAAAAATAACCTACCCCCAATCCAGCTTTGTACAATATCGGTGGAGAAGATAGGTGGTTCTTTTATTTTTCTTTTCTTATCTTTTTTTGCCTACTTGGTCGAATTGATCATGATGATAATGTAAAAACTTGCAACCGGACTACATTTAAGCGTCATAAGATAAAAGCCAACTCTACACGTCTTAGAATGTGTGGGCAGTTTCAGTACTTTCATCTGCAACAGGAGTGACTAACCTTGATAAGAGAATTTCTGGTTGCTCAACCACACCTTGACGATAAATTTCAACACAAATCCCCATATTTCCAAAGTCCTTTGTATTGTAGAATAAGTCTTGAATCTACTCCAACGCCCCCCAGGGGCAACAGAAACCTGCAAAACCATAGATATTTATGCAAAGATGGTAGTGGCACTCAATTTTATCACGTGTAAACATACGCCGCATGCATACGTATATAATGCACAATCTATGTATGTTTTCAAGCTATAAGAGGCAGCTAAAAAACTTTGTTACCAATTCCGTCAAAAGTATAACAAATCAAAAGTCAGCAAAATTCACTGCACACATCTGTTGAGCAATACTGCAACCGAGCATCCAAGCATTTATGTGGTCAATTATTACCTGATTCCATTTGGCATCTCTAAGTTCCAATCAAAAGTTCAAGGTGACATGCCTCAACGGCTTCAAACTCAAAGTTCCCTGAACTAACCTTTTGACACGGTCACAACATTCTTCTCTTGCATTATCCCGACCTTGGGTTTTGTCAAACGCATGCTCCATCAAAGAATCATATTTCTCTTGAACTAACCAATGGACCTCATCTAGTTCGTGGACTGAAAAAAATCTCTATCCTTGCGTATCGGTATCCTACTGAGAAATCCTAGTTCAATTGTTACTCGTGAAATGGTATTGTACAAATAACGTATAATTCAAAAAACGGATGTATGGTGCACTTGCTTAATCCACCTTGCTGGCATTACTCCCGCACAATCAGCCATCAGGTCATTCTTCGTAGTTAAGTCTCCACATTTAAAAGGAATTCTCATGTCACATTGACGAATCCGAGGTCTACTACCGTCAGGCAACCTTTCTCGTATTATAAACTCCCACATCAGATAGTTTATGATTGGCCTCATAAGACATTGTCCTGATTTCATAGGTACCTAAATACTTGCCTAGCCCTTTCCAGGGAGGCATCCTGAGGTATGACCGTGGACCTGGGCCATTAGACAAATATACTCTACTAATGAAGTTGCTGCCCATCTAAAATTAACTTTCACTAATGACACAAATTTAGCAACACTGGAACTTGAAAAGAAAAGAAAACATTTAAGAGTAAACGGTGACATTACCTGAACTTGATCTTGCGCGCTTTTCTTAAACCACGCGTCCTCTTGACCAATCTCCTCCACACTCTTCTTCTTCCTCCCACTCCCCTCCGCAATTTTCTCCACAACAACTTCCTCAGCAATCCTCACCGCCGCAACGCCATTTCCATTCCCGTTCCCATCAAGGTACTTCACCAAGCTCCCATTTTCGCTCTCAGTGACACCAACAGCACCATTAGTGTACTTCCCAGCCGAGCCATTGCAGTTGTAACTACCATTGCCGTTCACTCCGTTGAGCAGCTCGCTTTCTCTCTCCTCCACTAGAGTTGTTTCATCCCTCTGAGCAGCTCTAATCCGAATGGAAAGACTAGGTTTGAAGCGGGGGAGTTTAGAGAGGGGAAGTTTGGAGAGGGAGAGGCGGAATTTGCGGGCGGTAGGCGGGCGGAGAAAGGTCAGTTCGGGTAATGTTGAGGTGGAGAGGGAAGTTGTCGCCATCCTATAGACGTTGCCACTGAAGTGTCAGTTTTAAATCCTCACTCTCATGGAGGGCTCGTTGAGCCGTAGAACAGTCGAGAGAGTGTGTCTCTGTGTGCGTGTGTGTGTGTGAGGGAGGGAGGGAGAGAGAGAGAAGACGAAGACGAAGACGAAAGGGCAGGGAGCGGCGAAGGGTGTGACAGGTAAGCAGTAAGAGGCGGGGGGATGAGAGGTGGAAGGCTTGGAGGGGAGGGTTGGATTGGATTGGATTGGATTGGATTCGAGGAGAGAGAAAGTCGCATCCATGGCCACAAACTTTGTCTTGTCGTCTTACACTTTTATATATTTATTATATTAGTATTACTCCCCAGAGGAAAGGGAGCCGTGTCTGTTTTCCTTTTTCTAGGTTGGAAGGAATTGGAATTTCATCATTTGGCGTCTCCAAGGCATTACGTGTGTATATATATAGACTAAATATAGTATATACTCCGTGCGAAAGCAAGACCCATTCTTGGTGTGGCGTTCAACCAGTGAATACATATTTAGAACTTAATTCACCCTCTTAGCTGAGTTATAGATTACTATATTATTATTAAAAGGTTTAAAACTTTAGCCAAAATTTTTTTATTAACTTTTAATTATCTAAAAAGAGAGTCCCCACGTCACGTAACTACTGACAGACATATCTTTCTTACTCTCCCTTTCTACTTCTCCATTATAGATCGCAATTCGCCGCCATTACAGGTTGCAATGCGCGGCTGAAACAGGGGTTGCAGTCCGTGGCCAAAATAAGGGGTTCCGGCTTACAATGGTTTCATCAACTTTCAACGTTAAGCCTCAAGCTTCCAAAACCTACACGTCATGTGCTCTGCGAATGTGGTTTGCTATTTACATCCACCTTGGATTTTGCAACTCAAATAAATTGTTTACATCATTCTATCATTAAAATCATGAGAAAAAAGTGTGTACCGTAGTCTTAAAAATTTAAGGAATTGGGGGATGGTTGACCTTCTGATGATAGTCGTGACCAATAAATCTGCTAAGGAGAGAGGCACAACATCACTGGTGATGGCAACAGATTGCAAGGTGGGTGTATTGGTTGGTGGGCGATTGGTGGCAATATGCAGTGGTGGCCGGTTATATCTATAACGTGGTCGTGGCGGTCGGGAGGTGCTGGTCGACAGTGATGGGTGGTATGGCAAAGAATGCCAGTGGTGATGGGTCATGATGATGGCAGGAGATTGGTGGTTGCTATGGTGGAGGATCGGTGATTGGTGGCAAGTCGCGATGGTGGTTATAGTTGTAGGAAGTGGTTGTGGCTGTTGAAAGAGGGTGGCCACCGGTGTTGGCTGGTGTTCTAGAACTCAGCAATGTACCTTCTAAATAAATGTGGGTTACATGACATGACACGACCTGACTTATTTCCACGAAGCTAAGGTTGGATGGTGGTACGTGAGGATAAGAGAGTAGGTATATGGTATCCGACGAATTTGGTAGGTTGGAGGCGGGGATAATGAAGGTGGGGAAGTAGAATACTAAACCCAGTGATGTTCTGTAAGACCCAAAAGTTCGGAACATTAACACCTCGAACTTTTTGGAGCGTTAAAATACTCACTCTCTCGATCAACCACTTAATGACATAAATCCTCGATTCAACAAATATATATATATATATATATATATATATATATATATATATATATATATATATATCAGAGCTTCTAATCGGTGTAATATTTTAACGTTAAAATAAATGGTCATAAAGGAAAAGTCACAAGCTAAACAATGTTTCCCCACGCAGGGGTCCTTACTGAATAAAATAATGAAAGATAGTACAGCTTCTCACTCAGACTCTAAACCCATCCCAAGTAACGTACTGGTGATCATTACCTGTATAAGAGAATTATATGAGAGTGAACTCTTGAAAGCCCAGTAAGGTCGATCAAAGTGCAAAAAGTACGGATCGAATAATCATATATACAGAGTCAAATGAAAGTTTGAAAAAGGAAATTTTTTTTTTTTGTATATAAAACCATAACATTCGATACATATACAAGGAAGAGTATTAACTCAATCCTTCAAAACATTAGACATTTTAAAACATTTCAAATACTGTAAAACAGAAACAAATAATATTGAACATGAGCAGTATAGAATAGCAAAACCACTCCGGCAGTGCTCAGATACATATACAGACTACATATGTATATGCATAAAAATAGTCTACTTAGGTACTAGTTGCAACACAAACACAACAAACCAACCTTATAGCACCAACAGAACAGACCATCCTTATGACGCCTCAGAATTACTATCTCATGTTAATATTCAGAAGAATAAAATAGGCATTTCAACATGCAAATCAATGCTCGAATATTCAATAATAGATGAGCATTAACATGAATACCAAAAATCACTTATGGTTCAAAATAGGGTTTCAATTGCAATAAACACATATGTTAATTCATGATTCTGAGTCCAAAGGCGGCCACAAATAAATTGAAAGAATAAATATGAGTAAAAGTTAAAAAATATAGGGTTTGAATAGAAATCCCTTACCTTGATCCAAGTTATGCGAAGCTAAACAACCCCGATCAAAAATTCATTGATTTAACCTAGATTGGGTAATTTATTATTAGAAGACAATCTACGCTACTGTAATATAAACCTAATATCAACTACCCAAACAGTGCGCACTTCTAACCCCAGAATGACGCAACCCCAAAGCGGGTCCCACACATGACCAACCTAGCTAGAAAACACTACAAACTCCTCAAGGCGTACTAACAACCGGAAAATAATTATCCTAAATCATTTTTATGGCTTAAAACATCATATAAAGTATATATATATATATATATATATATATATATATATATATATATTTCCAATTTTTAAATATTTTTAAATTAAAAATAATTTCTTTAAATGCAATAAAAGCCCATAATTGTTTCTAGCTAAAAATAAAGTCTCATAATTTTTGTAACAGCTTTAAAAATATATATTAAATTATAAAAACTGAAATCTGAGGCATTAAATTTATTTCTAAATTATTCATTTTGCTAAATCTAACGCGATACTAGTATTGATGTATAAAATTATAAAAATTGAAATCTGAGGCATTAAATCTATTTCTAAATTATTCATTTTTCTAAATCCAACGCGATACGGGTATTGATACCAAATCCACTTCAATAATTATCAAACTTAAAGAAGGAGTTGTTTATACTATAAAAATATTACTTTATTTTTTTTTTCAAAATTTATCATGATTTTTAAAGACTCCAAACGAATATTTATAAATTTGAATTTACATAAAATATTAAAAATACAAACGATTTCAGAATCATAAAATTTTGCCAGAAATTCTGATATAGCCTAAGGCACTCTATTGTAAAATTTTGCATACTAACAATCAATGTACGTTATCCAATGTACGCGCCAAACATAACACAAACCCGTGGTGTACCTGTGCAAGCACAGGGTACCATACCCACGATCACCCCCCACACACATGCACACCCCTCTTACAGTTATGACACACATAAACACACACCGTACACACCAACGCACACAACACACACTTACACACGCTGCCCTCTTGGCAGCTTCACGCACACACACTCGTGCACACAATAACACACACCATCCATACACATCCAGCACAGACTCATTACACGCCCAAAACCCGCTATACATACACACACGACACATAATACACTGCCTTCTTCTTGTCCCTTAGACACACACACACAAAAAGACGCACTCATGCATGACACATAACACACTCAATGCACACAATACACACATATGTACTACCTTTACGGCAGTACCTTTTCCCCTTACCCTTTTTTCACGCAACACACACTCTATACAAAACATATAATCACCAACTCATGGCAGTCCTCCCCATGCCCATATACACACGTTCACGAGGACACAATCATGGCTTCCATGGCTATAACCTTCTCAAATCACTCAAAATACCCCTAAAGGTAGCCATCAGCTCTTGGCCAGATGGCTACCCAACACACCCAGACACCTTAAGACAACCGCTTCATCCTACGGCCATAAAACCCACAAAGCACCCCATGGCATCACACAACACAAACACACTCTTGCACAGTAGGTACCCCCTACGAACACACCTTACATCTCCCATTAACATTGTATAAACTAGAGAAAAAGAAACTAGAAGACTTACCAAAAATTCAACTCGATCGTCGAAAAATCCGCCTCTCTTTCCCTCTCTCTATCTCTCTCTACCGTGTAGCAAAAGGTGAAAAATAATATGGGACGGCTGATCCCATAACACGTGTGTGTGTGTGTGTGTGTGTGTGTGTCGATCATATTTGACTTGGGACGCATATTAAAGATTTAGGTTATATATTGTGTGTTTTTCATTTTATCCCTAGAAGAGAGGGGGGAAGAGAGTAGGCCAGGAAAAATAAAATTGATTAACAGAGTATTAAATATGAAGAGATAAATAGAATAAAAATATATAAAAAAGTGGGCTCGGAGAGAAAAAAATGAGTTGGTGTAGAATTAAATGTGGAGAGAGAAATTAAAAAAAATTGTAAAAAGGTAAATATGGAAAAAAAAAGCACCTAAAGAATCTTTCTTAATTTAAAAAGTGAGCAATTTTTTGTGGGACAGTTCACAAAAAAAATATGATCAATTTATGAGGGACGGAGGGAGTAACATGGAAACACAAGGAGGTTCACATAATCCAATCCAGTATCATTTGATTCAAGTAGAACTATGAGACAGAGACCAAATTATCCAATCCTTTGTTTGTTGCAGTCCATTAGTTTGTACAATAAGGGTCCGATTGGCAAACGGAATTAGAATTGAAATTGAGAATTGTAATTCAATTCCAATTCCGTGGAATTGGAATTGACTTGGAATTGAGTAGAATTTGTAATTTCATTGATTGGTTAGTACAAAAAAACTAGATTAAGAATTGGAATTGTTAAAGTAAAAAAAACAAGAGGTAAATATGCAAAACAGAAGTTTCATATTTTTCTTACTAAATCATACCGAACAACGCTCCCTCACCCGCCCCGCCTCAGTCCAGAGAACAAAAAAAAAAAATTACACACAAGATGGCTTAAGTACATAATGAAATTGTGTACTTAAGTACAGATGACTTAAGCACAAAAGATTGGATTAAGAATTAAAATTGTTAAAGTCAAAAAATAAAAGATAAATATGCAAAACAGAAGTTTCAAGGTTTTCTCATCAAATCATACTCCACGGAACCCCACCCAACAAGAGCAAAAGAAAAGGAAAGTAAATACACATACGATGACCATGTACAAAACGAAAAAAAATGAGTCCACTGAAATAAATGCGCATACGACGACCAAGTATAAAATAGAAAAATGAGTTTATTTTTTTGTTCGTCAAAGATAACATCAATCAACACTACTACATACCTAGTTAAAAAAACATTCAACCAACAATCACCATAAATACACCATAGCTCCTCAGAATGCACCACATATTACGTCGTTCCAACAAAAAAATAGCTCCTAAAGAGAACATTTCTAATAGCTCCTTTTCTTGTGCTTGACAAGCAAAACTTTCCGTAACCTTGGCGAAGGACTTGTACTTATGCAGCCAAATTCATCATCATTGACTTTTCCGGTTTCACTTTCTCCTTTATGTCCTGGTTTTTTTCCCGCCAAACATGACCACTTCACAATATCAATAGCTTCTTGATTGCCAACCTATCAAAATAGGCAGATCAAAGTTTAAAAAAATGTACTGGAATATTTTTAAAAAACAGGGAAAGGACTTTGAGGTTGCAGCTATCCAGCATATGATTACAAGCCAAGAGAAACCCCACCAGAACATGAAATATAAATAAAGCATATAAAATGTTTCGTCAAGGGCTGTAAACAGCAGAATTTTTCAGTCTGACTACAGTCAAGGGCTGCAAACAGCTTGAGCATCCAAAATAATACAAGATGCTGTACTATGACCCCAAAGCAGACAAGCACCTAGTACTGTAGAATCGTGATTGCCATCCCTGATAGCACAAGCACAAAATTTACTATTTGCAAACAACCAATATACTGCTGATTACCCAGGAGCTTCGTTCCAGTAATATAGAAAAAGAGAAAAACGAAAAAACTTGATCAAAGAGAATAATGCAAATGATTGAAGCAGCAGCAGTGACCTCATATGATATCTAACCCCGTAAATCAAAGAAGGAAACTTGATCAAAGAATAATCAAGCCTGTAAGATGTATATAAAAAGCAGATACATCTGAGCATAGCTAGAGTAAGCATGTAAACACCTAACGAGAGTACAAGGCCAACAAAATTCAATTGCCAAATAAGACGATGTCCAATAGATCAGCAATAACAAGGGTTTCATTTAGTAGGCATTTTAATAATGCGATCTCATTTCTTACCTCTTCCCACAGTCCATCAGAAGCTAAGACAAGATATTCCATGTCTGGGGTCAGAGCTAGTATTCTCGTATCAGGCTCAGCCAGAACCCAATCGTTCAAATGAGCATCTCCAATGCTTCTAGAGACGGAGAGTACCCCATGAACTCGCCATGCTCCCCGGTGAAGCTCCACGTATCCTCCCTACATCGAAACACCAAAAGAAATTATAATCATCAGCCTCTTCCACAAGGTAAATAAACTTGACCATAAGGTACCAGATAATACATTTTTCTCTATCCTTGTGCGTTCATCCACCTCCGCTGCTCTATGATCTTTTGTGAGGGCTTTGGCCCACCCACCTCTACAAATAACTGCCCTACAATCACCAACATTCGAAATAAAAAGCTCTTTTCCTTCAAGTCACGCAAAGAATGACAAAATGAACACATCCATGACAAACTCAAAGTTCAGGCCCTTCTTTAGACATATACTGACTCAACTAGTTATATAGAAGCAGTCAATGACTCGTGTTCGATCACTTGTATGATGAAGCCACTAGTTAGAGGACATCCATAGTTACCATGTCCATAATTATCAGAAATCTGCATTGTCCAATATTTCGTAGTCCGGTCTAAGCCAAAGCTAATGACTCTATGTGAGCAGGAACTTCAACTAAACTCTCAGCAAGCAACACCTCCACAAGCAAGAAATGTACCAAACTTGCTCCTGACAGACCACCATCCCCAACTCAACTTAACGAAGCCTTTAACCCAAACAAGTCAGAGTAGGTTTACGCGAATCATTTTCTACCCCACCTCCATTCCACAGATATGCCGAAGTGTGTCAAGCACAATCACATTGGGGATCTAGCCCAGCACCAATATGAAGGGGCCACAAAACGCTGTGAATGATATATTGCACCAATCAAGATCAATAACGAATTAAGATTCGAAATACATAGATACATACCACAACAAAGGCCACGACCCCGAAATCGCCGTCCCTGCCGTAAAAAAAGTAGATCGTTGCCGGCGTCGCTGCCGTCAAAGCAGCAAATCTTGCCGCCGTTGCCGTCAAATAAGTGGAGCGTAGCCACCACCGTATGCACAGTAGATTTCAGCTTCCATGGCGAGGTAGAATCAAGAGAGAAGGAAGAGAAGAACTGCCATGGTGAGGCTGCATCAGAAGAGGAAGGAAGAGTGTCGGGCAGAGGCTACGAGTGGAGAGAGAGAAACAGTGACAAAAATAATGGGCTTGGAATTGCAAATTTGATGTTGGGCCTTAAGAATTGGACTATAGGCCTTAAAGTATGTTTTTAATTTCATAGAATTAGATATGAATTGTAATTCCAATTTCATATAAGTCGTCCAATCAGTAGAATTGTAATTCGTAAGGTTCAATTCCGAAACCTATTTCAATTCCAAGACTAATTCCGTGATCCAATCGGACCCTAAGTGAAAATCTCAAATATTGAGTTCTATATGTGATGGCACTTACAGGGATATGTAAATAGGATCTTCTCTTTTTTATCGACAAAAAACTTGAGTTTTATAGAGCTTGATATGCGGTGAAATTCAAGGATCGAGTGGAACTAACACACACACATTTGGTAAATTCTATTCTTTCTTATTTGTCATACCGCATGTAACCTTTGGTTTTCTGATATCACATACGTGCTTATTATGCTGTCAAATAGTACTATTATGCACCTCCAAGCTCATTAGTATGCTTATTTTGAACTTAATTCCCACGCTACAATTGGAATGAGGTAACGCGCTCCTAATTGGGTTCCAAATTGAATATTTACCCAAAAAAAAGCAATAAATTATCTCTTCATAGACGTATTCACTGCATAAGGAGATGTCACAAACATTAGATTAACATACATAAATTTGTCTTAACTTTAGATCAACGTAAAATGTGAAAGAAATTGACACTAACACACCAAGCATGTGTAGCACAATTTATATTTTATTAATGAAGGTGTTAAAGTTGACATATAAATCTGTAAAGTGTCATTTAAAAAAGGTTGGTTGAAAAAATAAATCGTACTTGATGAATAACTTGAAAGTAATGTTCACCACTTTTCAATATCTTAAAACACAAATAATCACTCCTATATAATATAATAATGACCATCTTTAATAGTTGTTGACACCCTATTGTAGTAAGCGTTATTTTATTATATCTATTAGTTCATTAAGCTATTGGGCTTTATTTTAATTATTAGGCTTTTCACTATTATTTGGTCAGGCTTAATTTAATAAGTTAAGTCCAGTCTAATTAGTAGTCAAGTTATCCTAGTTAAATGGTCTAGTCCTCTTAGTTGGTCCAGATAATTTGGACTTAGCCCAGCTTAATTCTTAGATAAGATAGTAGGTTTAGCATTTGGTGTGAATAAGATTTGTTGTTCTATCCCAAATTCTAGTTAATCACATGTGGTTAATTAAATAGGCATGATTCTCCCTCTAGAGTTGGTTCAGAAATGCGTCAGTTAAGGGAGGGGAATCAACTGTTTTTCAAATGAACTAGCTGGTTGGTCAGTGGCCATAAATGTGCACGACCAAATGGTCTCCTTTTGCATTTTTACTACCTCCAGACCTTTATAAAAAGGCCTTTTAACTGCCTTGAAATGGGTAGTGTAGAGAGAAAAATCCCTCCAAAAACGATGTATATATGACGTGAAAGTACAATTAGCAAGAAAAGAGACACAAGTAGGTTAGAAAAATTTGATCTTTTGGTTGATAAACATAGCCATTTCATCACATCATGGAAAATTCTGAGTTATCGATAGGGCAATCCAAGCAGTTCGAATAAAGAGGTGATGCCAAGGAAGTGGGTTCGTAGCTTACATGCACGTGCCACAAGGAAGACAGTCTGAGTTATATTCCTAGTATGTTGATGCGGGCCAGAGCAACGACAAAGCAAGAGCAGAGTCCAAGGCCTTCTCAGATAAAGCTTGACAAGAACTAGTGATGTGAGGGCAAAGCACGAGGTGAATACATGATGACAGTTAAAGTCCAATGTTTAGGTCAAAAGTCAAAGGTTCAGCGTCAGGATCCTGTATGTTTCTCTCTCTAGAATTCTAGAGTGAGAAAGTGAATGTAAAAATGAGTTCCTATTCTTCTATCCTCCAAATGAATTCTCAAGCCTCTTATTTATAAAGGTTGAGATGATGATGTCATCAAGCACACGTGTTGATCCTCGGGAGTGATACGTCATCGAGAGGGCCACAGGTGTCGGTGTTCCAGAATATTGGATCGCATATTCACCCGTCCTGCTCCTCACAGCGTCACTTTGTCTGTCTAGAAAGACTGGCTGGCACAGCGCCGATGTGGCCAGAGAACCCCCATCGATCTGGCCACTAGTCCAAAGCCCTTCAGAGTCTTACGAGGTGTTGAGGGATGCCAAGGACCTGGCAGCAGTGGGGAAGGCCCAAAGCCTAACTACTAGGCAAACTAGGCATGATGCCCTCTAGAGACTCGGTCCTGTCTCGGAGTGAACCAGGGGCCATAGTCTCTAGAGGTGCTAATGAAAACCCCCAGTGTTATAGCAAGTACACCAGTCACGCAAACACCTTGACGAAGATAGCGTCTTAAAGAGTGAGTCTATCTCGTGGGTGAGTCCTCGTATCTAAGCACTAGAAGCCCGCCAAGTAGTGTCCTAGAGGAGTCACCTACCTAACGGGCCAAAGTAGTGTCTGGAAGGAGTCTCTTGCCCGACACGTCGAGGAAGTGTCAGGAGGAGTCGCCTACCCCATGGGCCAAGGCAGTGTCACGAAGGAGTTGCCTACCTGGCGGAAGGGCAGTTGGAGCTCCCTGGTGGAGATAGTGTCTTAGAGAGCAAGCCTATCTCGCGAGTGAGTTCTTGTGCTGGAGCACTCGAAGCGTGCCAAGGTGGTGCTCTGAAAGAGCCACCTACCTAACAGGCCAAGGTAGTGTCTCAAAGGAGTTGCCTACCTTGCAAAAAAGGAGTTAGAGCTCCTTGACGAAGGTAGTGTCTTAGAGAGTGAGCCTATCCCGCGGGTGAGTCCTTATGTCGGAGCATTCATAGCTTGCCAAGATAGTATCTCGGAGGAGTCACTGGTCGAGATAGCATCCCGAAGGAGTCGGTTACCTAGTGAAATGGGAGTTCTCATGCTAAAGCACTTGGAGCTGCCTGGTAGAGATAGTGTTACGGAGGAATTGCTTATCCCTGCACGATGTTGCACACTTCGAGGAGTTGGTCGAAGTTCCACGACTAAGGCGAGGTGCGCATGGTGTGGTGAAATGATGGACCAATGCGGGGGTGTGGTAGTGTGATAGGATGTCAGGCGGCACGACTGTATAAGCAGCGCAATAAAATATATGTACGATGTCGGGGGCACGTGACATGAAAACAGCGCACAGGTGCGGTGACGGCAGTAGTGGAGGCGGGCGTCGTGTCGGGGGCACTGACCCGAAGATGGTGCATACGCACGGCGACTGCGATCTCGAAGGTGGGCATCATGCCGAGGGCACTTGACGCGGAGATGGCGCACAAGCGCAGCGATGAGTGTCGCAGAGACAAGCATTGTGGATACCCTTCTCCCATGGATATTATGGGTTACTTAGCGGATAAGAAAGTATGTTACTTACGTTTCTTAGAAAAGAAGAAAAGTACGTTACTTGGCAAAGAAGAAAAGTTCGTTTTTTGGCGAAGAAGAAAAGTCCGTTACTTGGCGAAGAAGAAAAGTATGCTTGTAACGCCCCCAACTTTTGGGAGCCGTTACCAAAAATTTTCAAGTTCTAATATTATATGCATTTTAATAAATACTCAACAACACCAAGGTATAAACAGAGCATCTGATTCAGTAGCAACAAAATATCTCCAAAAGATAGAGGCTTAATTACAACCTTGCCTCCTACAAATCATCTAATCACAAAAGAATAATCTCTCCCCAAATTATTATATTACAAAAGTCTAATGTCAAATCAAATTACTCACATTCGCGTAAAGTTCTCAAAAAAGGAATTCATTGTTTTGACATGCTAACAAAATAGAAGCTATAATTCATCATGCGTGCCATGCTTCTAATCAAGTCTACCACCAATGGTAAGGGACAAAGCAAACAAACAGGGGATAAGCTGAAATAGCCCAATAAGGGAAAATCAAATGGAAAGCAAATACATTAATTCGTATTCCGAAACAAAGTCATAATCTTGACGAACAAGCAATAACAATTGACATTAATGTCGGTGAGGCGAATCAAATATATGAAAAGATCATTAATGGTCATAGGCCCAAAGTGAACACAAAACCCGAAGGTACAAAATGCATACAGGTAATGTAATAACCGTCATTGTAAAAACTACTCAAAAGTCACATAAGTGACTACAAAAGCCACTAAGATGGCTACAAAAGTCACTATGTGACTACAAAAGTCTTAAAGAGTCCCATTTTTTTTACAAAAGGTTGTTCATTTCAATGATCATATGCAATTTACGAATTACGAACTCAAATGGCAACGAAGGTGATTACGAAGCTTTTTGAACAAAAACTCCAAAATCGTACAACAATTGGCAAAGCGATACTACGTATCAATTTCTTACCACAGCAAAAAGTACGAAATCCCTTTCTTACCTTAAGCAAGCCTTTGGTACGAAATCTTTAAAGCGCTGCCTTAACATCTAAAGAGCCTCTCAAGCCTTCTTCCCCTCTCTCAACCTTTAAGAAAGAGAAGCAATAAAACATAAATAAAGGGCTTGAAAGAAAAGAAAAAAAAAGCTATTTAAAGGAAAGTCCTAAGTTGGCAAATTAAACTAACACTCTCCCCCAACTTTTGATACTTATTCAAAATGTACGCAAAACTTTATAATATTTACGAAAAGGAGATCTTACACTTCCATTCGAAGGAAAGAGTTTTCCTTCGACCGAATCTTTCAGTCGCGAAATAGTCTCCTTCGCACTCATTCTTTTCCATTTAACTGAAAAGGGTTTTCATTCTACTGAATCCTTCAGTAACGAAATTTTCTTCCTCAAACTTGATTTTCATTCGACCGAAAAGGTCTTCCATTCAACTGAATCCATCAATAGCTTATTTCTCTATTTAAAACACTTTTTATTTGACTGAAAATACTATTCATACGAATCAAAACACTATACATCAACAATAAACATTATTCATTCGAAGCAAAATACTATTCATCGACCGAAAACACCATTCACTCAAATCAAAACATTATTCATCGATTGAAAACAATTTCATTAGATAGTTTAACGACCGATTTTCTCTAATGATTTTTCTCTTAATTTATTTTTTAACAAATATGATATTCATTAGCATAAAAAGGAGCTCTTATAACACTGCTTAAGGGTGCGCTTTGGGTTGACTGAGTCGGTTGCGTAGAAGTTTGACTGCTGAAAAGTTAACGTGTAATATTTCGCACCTAGGTTTGAACTTTTTGGTAAAATTATAACAGTTTTACTTAATTATTTTTTTAGCGACAAATTTACGAGACCTTTAGCGACGTTATTTCTAGTTGTAATATTTGGGATCTCTAGTTATATGTTTATATAAGTCCAAAGTTGCTAATAACAAGTGGGTGTAATTGGAAATTAATGAAAGTAAGGGGGTTACCTTACAAAATTATAATTAAATTAAGGTTTATTAGGCAATTAATCTTATATCTCAAATTGGTTGTTTCAAATTAGCGGGTGAATACTTAAAATGGCAGAAAGATTGGGGGTGAATAAAAAAAGAAAAAGACAGTGAGGGGAAGAGAACAAAAAGGGGGAAACGAAAGAGAGAATGGGAGAGGCAGCCGGCCCTAGGATGGGCAGCGCCCGCATCTCTGGGCAACTGAGCCACCGTTGATGGCTACGGCGAACCCAAAGGGCCACCGGGATGACGCCGGAATAGCCACCAGCCCACCCACCCGAGGGCTGTCGTCGCTAAGCATAATGTCAGTAGATTTGCGAAGGCAGCACCAACATCCTTCGCCATTGATGGGCATCGACCATCGGTGGGGTGACCGATAGGTGAATCGGCAGTGGTGATGCCAATTTAATCGACGGTTGGAGATGCGGCAGGGGGTGTTCTAGGCGATCGGGATTTGGTGGTCGTGTATCACGGTGACGTCGCGCCGGTGGTCGACAGCGACGATGTTGGTGATGCGCCCGTTTGTGGAGATCGCTGAGGTTAGTGCGTGGCTGGTGACGGTGGGGCAGCGGTGGTGGTCTTCTGGTGTTGGGTGCAACGGCGACCGTTGGTGCTTAGGAGATCACACTAAGATGGAGAGGGAGATTAGGGTGGTCGATCCTTGCGTCGACAATTCTGCTCTGGGGCCGGCGGTGATTGCAGTGAAGCCATGGGTTTGTAGTAATGATGGTTGACGGCAGCAACACGATGATTTGACACAACAGTAGAGCGGGTTTGTTGTGTCGGGTATGTTATCTCTGGTGAAGGGTGGTGATCGAATTATCTCCAGTGATCAGACCTTGAAAGTAGGGTGGTGGTTGAATTAGTGAGTGGATGATTTAGAGAGACCACTCACCAGTGGCTATGGAACCATGTTAACGATATTGATAGAAGAGACAGAAGGAGAGTAGAAGATCGTGATATTGTTATATCAGATTGGTGTATTGAAATGGTATTACAAAGTCTCTATTTCTATTATAGAGTAGATGGATAAGTTGCGGGAAGAGGAAAAGCCTAGGTTGTCTAGGGCCTATTTATACATATGAATTTTAAATTAACTGTGAAGCGGGGTTTGATGGTGTTGTTGTGATTTTGGGTGACTGTGCAGGGTGGTGATTTAACGGCGGTGTTGGTGGTGGATGAAACGAAATGAATTAGGTGGTTGTTATCGGATGAGTGTATATAATAGGGTGTGTACGTGGGACAGTATGGTGTGACTATACATTGGGTGAGGACAAAGATTGTGTATGTCTTGATATGTGGTGAGTGTACAGGTGTTGTGGTTGGATGGATGAAGTATGGTGGTGTATGTATGTGCGGTTATTGTATGGGGGTGTGTGCGGCTGTGTGAATATTGTTGGTGTTAGTAATTAAGTGAAAATGTGCATGGAGGACTATGCATTGTGGTGCGCTTGTGTACGAACGATGTACGTAAAGGAGGTGTAGTTGTGTGTGTGTGTATGTGTATAATGGTTGTGTACTCTTTACATGTGGGGTACCGTGCGTGCATAACAGTGTGCAACATGTTGTGTCTGTAATGTGGGGTTGTTTGAATATGGCACCTATAGTGGTAGGTTGGTTGTGGAAGCTAGCAGCCGGTGTGTTTGGTTTTGGTAGTATTGACTATGAAATGGGGGTTTGGCGGTATGAGTTTGATATTGTGTAGTTAGCGGTTGCGAATTAATGATGGTTCCTGCCGTGGCTGGACGGGGGCAACAGTGGTGGTGTGTATATGGCAGCGTGATTTGGGTACGGTAGTGCGTATAAGGGGTATTTGTGTGTGTAAACAATGAGTGTGTTGTGTCTAGCAGGGGTACATAACATGGTGTAGGTGTACCCTATGAAGGTGTGTGCATTTTGGATAGGGAAGCGAATAGGTTATGAGAATATATAAAAAGAGAATGCTTATCGTGAACTCTAGGGATTAACTGGGTACTACTTAATGCAAGATTTCTTGGTAGATTATTAAAATCAGGTGAATTGAGATAAGCTCAACGAATGTGATGAAATGCTCGAGAATGACATAGTGAACTTGGCACGATTTTGGACGGGTTGTGTAACTGGTGGTTAGATGCGGCGTCTGAGTTGTTTGAAAAAAATATTCAACAGGAATTAAGGGAATGCATTTTCATAATGATGCCATTCAGGTTATAGTGAAGTTGGGGTTATGGAGATGAAAGGAATGATCTTGACAGTTTTGTTAGTCAGAAGTAACAACAGACCATCGCACCGGATTTTGGATCCAGGAAATGTATCAGCGTCAAGTAAGTGACCCTTTGCTTTAACAACGTTTTTATATAAAATGTATATTTGTTTATCTACTGTTAAAAAGTGAAGTTTAGCATTGATTGTTTCAATTATGTTTAGTTGTTCTGGTTTGAATTGCCAAACAAAGCTTTTAATGGTTATATCTCGTGAAAAACCGGACCAGCACGTAAATAATATTTTGCTTAGAAATTAAAATGGAACTCAATTTTGAAATGTTTTGGTCTTTGACGTTATTGTGAATATTGAACATCTTGATAATTATTGAAAGGGTGTGAAGATGGTCTGACAATCAATTGATGAGTGATTTTGCTTGCGATGAGCCCAAAGGGGGTTTTTAGTTTATTCGATTGTTGTGCCCATATCCAACGGGGGGAAAGTTGGATTTCGGGCCCTGGTCAACGAGGCTTGTACGTTGATGCACAGTACTGTTGCTTGTGGTTCGTCCTTGCGTTCACAGACTATTTATCTCGGATGTAGGAGGGATTTCGAACCCTAGTCAGTTGGCCTGTACGCTGACCGCAGCATATCGTTTGAGCTAATATTGGGATTGAACTGGTTGTCGTGAGTTTTGTGCTAATGATTTTATACTTCGGTTTTTTGTTTCATGTACTCTATTTCGTTTTACCCGATGATTACCAACTTTATTATTTTAGATTTCTTAATGTGGCTATAATATAAAGTGAGTTATTTTCTGCATGCTATGGTTCACCTAGTTGAATCATTGGTTACTTATTGAGCACATGGAAGCATCATCCCTTACTTATCATTTCAGGTTTAAAAGTAAGGTGATGGTGACGAGCATAGGAAGGAACAGTTTGGCGCGGAGCTCCAGAGATTGCACTGAATGAGTCGCAAAGGATTTAGATTGTCGGTTTAGTTTTAGCTGTTGACAAATCAGAATTATGAAGAGTTTTAGCATAAATATTGTATTCAAATAGAAATATGAAAATGTAATTAAATTTTATAGAAGTTTTAATTTTCACTGCAGCTTATATTGGTTTTAGCTAGTAAGGCCTGACAGAGCCCTTGGTTGGAGCCCATTGGGTCTACGGCCGGTCAGGGATCTAGCTCACTGGCCTACTCGCGGGTTCGGATCGTGACATAACGTGTCATAGGAGAGGGACCCAAGAGTGGTCCAAAAGTGTGTAGCCAGGATGAGATAGCAATAAGAGGTATTTGAGTCTTTCCTTTTGTCTTTTCGTCTTTTTGTAGATTAGTTTAGAAGATTCTTAGATAGTTGCCCCTTCTCCGCGACTAGGTTCTGGTATATCATAAAGAGTAAGATAACAATCGAAAATGAATCTGCCATTAGGAGAAGTTGGTTAGGACAAGAAGTCTAATTTGAATAGATTTTTCTTAGAGCTAGAACTCTGCTAGGTTTAGACTTCTTTTTCAATTAGAATATAAAACAACTGGAAGAGTTGGCAAAAAAGAGTTCTAAAAGCTGACAATAAGAAGAAGCTGAATTGAATTAAATCTCTAGCAAACCACAAATAGGTCGCCTCCCTTAGGGTCGGTCGAACTACAGTGGTTTTTATCATGACTCGTTCGGTCAAGCAGGCAGGCTATTTGACCCCAGACATGGACTTCAAACCAAAACTTAGGATTAGTTTAAGGTTTGCTTGCTTATCAATGTTTGGGATAAAATTAAGAAAACCTACAATAAACAAGAGAAGACAATTTAGGGTATGACGAAGTGCCTTCTATATTACCATCATATAAATTAACTAGATAAATAAGACAATATAAACTGAGTAGGGTTTCTTGTTTCCCATATAAATAAGATAGTTGTAGCAAACCGCCTCAAAAAAATCCCCGAAAGGATTTTATGGAGTCGTCATCTTATCATTAAACAAAAAGAAAATAAGAAAAAACCTTAGAAAAATGACTCTAAAATGTCCAAAGGACGATGAGTGTATCAAAAATCAAGAGATGGGTTCAGGGACTAAGTTATGTTGCGGGAAAGTTTTAGGCACCCACTACACCCTTTCGGTCTCTACTTCTTTTCTTTTCTATTGATATTTGGCCTTAAACATGTAACATTAAAATGTAATAAAACTAATCTTAAGTTTATTTTTATGTTTTTGGCTTGAACTCGACATTGGGGTCGAATTGCCTACGTATCCGGTCAGATTAACGGGAATCAAATTGCCATAGTTTGACTCTTGTCCTATGGGAAGTAATCTATATTCCGGTGCTAGACTTAGACTTAGAAATGAAAAAAGCTCATTTGATTTTTATAATAAAAATGTGTCAGAATGACTGAGTGACAATTCTATGCGATTCTCTAAACTAGAAGGCTAATAAAAATTATATCGTGAAGTAGCTTATCGGGAAGACTTGGGAGTACCCTTCGAATGATCCAAGATGCAAAGACTTAAAAAACTTTTTCAAGTGAATATGGATGGCTAAAATTCTCGTAAGAGAGAGAGAGAGAGAGAGTGTGTGTGTGTGTCATATCACGGAAAAAATGGTACACAAGCTCTAAAGAGAATAAGTTTTTGGACCCCTAAAAATGAAGGGCCTATTTATAAAGCTCTAAGGCACATAAATGATAAGATTGGCTAATGTCAATCTGCAAGTTGGAGATAAGTCAGAATAAGTGATAAAAATAACAGATTGAAGAAAGTCAACTAACCGACTGGTTAGTCAAAAATAGCCGGTTCATCTTATAATTTAAATTTTTTCAAATTTCGAGGCATTATCTGATTCTAATTTCGGTAATTATCTTTGATTTGGTAGATCAGATGTACCGGTTTTAGGATTTATCTCCCTCAACTATATAAATCAGTGATTTAATCATTGCATTGGGGATAATTCACAGAATATTTTTGTAAATTATCTAAACATGCTAAAAATAAATATTAAAATAAATATCTAGACACTTTGGACTTGACTTGACTAATTACTAATTGGACCACTAGATTGGACTAGGCTGCTGGTCTAAACAAGTAAACTGGACTGGACCAAATTAATTAACTAAATCATATTACTAGGCCTAGGCTTAATAACAAACTCTAATTACTAATAAAGTTCAAAATTTATTCAATTAATAATAACTAGAAAGATAGGGTGTCTACAATAACGATTCAAGAGGCAGTTCGTCACAGTGGCAACTCTGCTGGGGAATAGTTAAGAGGGCTATACTCAAATTTGAACTTGTTTGTGATCATTGATTTAATTCCTTTTGTTATATTGTTTGATTTTCTTTTAGGTACTGCACACACTCACGTTCTCACGACCCACCTAATCGAGGGCAACGGTTGGAAACCCTCAGCCTTTGTACTTGCGAGGCAAGTTTCGACTACTCTTACCTCCAAGCTTTACTGTTGAGAGCCTCCTGGTTTCTCAACAAATGAGACAATTTGTACACCTACCAAGGACACCAGCGATTAACTAGGAGTACATGTTTAAAGAATATTGTACTAAGTTGAGCCAAATAACCCGAAGACTATAGCATCCATGGACCTAGACACGCTTCTGGAAATTTCTGTTCTAATGAGAGCACATGTTGGTGTTATAGTGTACAGGCTGGAAAAACCAGCCAGTACCATCGATAAAGGAGTAACCAACGAAACCGGCCGGGACACTTCAGCAAGTGTACAGGACGGTTCGACATAAACATTTTTTAAGACTTTGTGAACCGGCCGGTATCCCTCCTAAAAAAATTTAAAAACCCAAAAAATATACGAGGCTGGTACAACTTGAACTCGTGAGCATACGTGTCGGTGGTTCATAGGTGTACTGGCCAGTATGTTTGAATGGATTTTTCACTCCAATGTTCTTCCTTAACCAACCGGCTGGTTCACCCTAATGGTGGATTGGTCGGTTTGTATATTTACCGGCCGATTTCTTTATGTGCAAGTTGTTGTAAATTAATTGCGAAGGAGGTTTACCCCAACTGAAAAATAACTTGGAAAAATATTTAGTCTCACCATTTGATAACAAATTATTTCAGTAAAGGATCTTGCTTAATTATGTAAGAGGACCACAATCTTTTAAGGATTTACTAACTGTAAAGGGAGTTATATATCTAACTTTCAAGCAAGCTGCAAATAGAAAAGGATAACATAATTCATCAATACCATTTAGAGTTAGTCGCAACACGCATGCTAGCATTGCAACATTTTGCTTATGACAATGTATGTATATCGTGATTCAAATATATTATGTTGATAAGGGAATGGCTAATGCCAAATATGTACCCTAAAGTATTAACCTAGTATACCTTAAGTATCCAACATTTAAAATGTACCAAATCAGTACCTAAACATTTACTTTTGAACCAAATGACTCCAAAAGTGGACGGACATGAAAGGCTATTAAACTTTATCAAGGGATCAATACTAGGAAAACAAATCTTAAAAACACGTAGTACAATCACCACTGTACAATTCCCTAAGTCAATTAAAATAATATCTTAATTTAATGACCAAAAAGAAAGAAAAAACTAGTTCTTGTCTCTCTCACACACACTCTTCAATTGCACAAAAACACACTCGCCGGTATGGGTGGGTCACGTAAACGAACATCATCACCCACCATTACCACCAATCAGACCACACCAACATAGTCGCCCAACACTGTCTCTCTTACCATCTCGAATCGGGCAATATCGCCTCTAGTTGTCGGTAGGGTGAGGTTTAGATCTATTTTTTTTTAATGTGAGACAGTTAGATACGGGTTGGATGGTGGTGGTTGGCGTCTTTTGTAATTTGGACAGTGGTGGTTGGCGGCCTTGGTGATTTGGACAGTGGTGGGTTTGGATGGTGGCGGCTTTGGCGTGGGTTTGAATTGTGGTGGTAGTTGCCACAACGGCGAAAGGGAATGGTTGAGGTTCAGATCTATTTTCTTTTTACTTTCGCTTTCTTTTTTGAATGTGAGATAGTGAGATATGGGTTTGGATGGTGCTGGTTGGCGGCCTAAGTGATTTGGATTATGTTAAGTTTGGATGGTGGGTTTCAAAAATCCTATTCAACTCCCACCCTGGGTTATTTTATTGGTTTCAGTTATGATATGAAAATTTTAAACAACAGCTCAACTTAAATTTGACTTCCGCACTTGTAAACTGATTAAGCCTTACATGTCCCATTAGCAAATTGTTGTTTGGAGCATGGACATAGATAATACATTTTTCCGTACAATAATCCAAAGTTAGTAGCCTTCCATAATACTCCTATCTGTATGTTTTGTGGATCTGATTTTGTATTTCATCCTTGATTATAAACCAGTAGATTTGGTTGTTTATAGAAAACTAAAATACGCTCCCTGCCATGTTCTATTTAACTGTAGAATTTCTGGCATATACGACATATTTGACAACTATATTCTACAACCACACATTTATTTGTAACTACTTGTGTGTTTATAAATAAACTTTTGATTGTTATCATCCTGTGTTTTATTTTCGATAAAACAGTGGTAGCGTAGTGTCTCATGCCTTACATTGGTCATGTCTTAGGTAGTGTTTGAAACCATTTATTTTTCAGTTTTTTGTCCACTTTTGAGAACCGAAGAAAACATTGACGTTTGGTTCATAGTTTTTGTATTTTTTTTCCTTCAGTTTTATAAACCAGTTTGCTATATTGGGTTGTTTTAGAAAACTCCAATGGAGTTTTCGGTTTTGATTTTTTATTACAGATCCCAACTTCAAACCTCACTAGAAGCAATTTGGAACCCACCTTTTTTTTTTTTCATTTCATCACTCCCACTAGCTAACCCCATCCCTTCGCCACTGTACTGCCGCCACCGACCGCTGTCAACAACCCTGAAATCTAGACCAACGCCGCTAGCTCACCACTGTCGCCACTCACATTCCTGCCCCACCACTACCACCGCACCGAAAATTCTATCCCACCATCACAAGTTTGCTCCACCGTCGCAGAACTGTTCCACCCAACGCCACTACAGACGTGACTCACCTACCCAACCATCGCCACTGTACCAGAGATCTGTCCACCGTTGAAGCCCCATCACAGATCTGCTCTACCCACCGTCACTACTGTCACCCAAAATACCAACACCCACCGTCGCCACTGTAATATCACTACCACCCACTGCAATATCACCGCCACCCAAAAAAGTCAACACCAGTATTACTTCTAAAACCCAACATCACCGCACCAAATATCATTTCTCTCTCTTCAATAGATCCGTCTCTAAATTTGTTAGATCTGTAATGAATTGCGATGGATCTGCGCATCATGGTGGATCTGCTCATCAGTGGATATGCGTATCTCGGTGCATCTGTCATCTATGGTGACATCTTAGAGTTTGGTTGGTCAAGGGGTTTGGGTGGTGGTGATGTCAGGTGGTTGGGTGGTGGTGTTGGGTGGTTATGACGGGTGGTAGCGATGGATGGTGGGTGGTGGAGAGCGTGGCAGAGGGTTGATGGCAATGGGTGGTGGTGATCTGTGTGTTGGGATGGGGAGCAAAGATGTATCAAAGAAAGAAGAGAAAAAAAAAGGTGAAAACTGATTTTCATATTTTCTATCAAACACCTATTAAGTTTTTGACCAAAATAAAAAACATAACTAGTTTTGGTTTTTATTTTTTAGAAAATCAAAACTAAAAACTACAACTTTGTCAAACAGACCCTTAGTTTCTTAAGCATTTTGCTTTAAAATACTTTTGACTTCTTTTTTGTTTCCTCATCATCAATCACGTGTGTGTATTTGACTATACAACAATATGTTTTTGTCTCTCATGAATGCATTCTTTCTTTTCTCTTGTATATAGCAAGATTCACGTATGTGCACACCAAAAGAAATGAACACTACAGACAATACATTCTTCTTAGATCTACTTAACAACCTCATTGCAATAATTCGTAGTAAGGTTTTTGAGGCATCTAATATATGATTACGCTTTTAAAATTTTATTGATGGATTTACTGGCCTTCTCATGGCTAAGATGACATGGTTTATATCAGGCTAAAGGCCTCTTCAAAAAGAAAACTTTAAAGATGCTAGTGGAGCCATTACTGCTAAACAATTGAGTCAAAACTGAAGTACATCAAATAACTCAAGTGGCACTGTTCTACATTAAGGGCTCCCCAATTAGCTGACCTTAGATATAAGATGTGGTCAAGATGCTCGAAGGCGATGGTTTAGCAGGAAAAAGGAAAAGTGGCAGAAAATGGTGGTAGTTTGCCAAGAGGTTGCCTTAACCCAACATGGGAACTCTCTGAATGGACTCTTAACTAACAATCTCCTCGCTTTTGATTTGTCTAGTGCAAGATGACCTAGAGGATGATAGCGAATTACGTTTTATCTATCCTCTTAATTACAACTTTCCTAGTAATCTATGCATATAAGTCTGTTTGGGATGATGTAACATCACGTTGTATGCTGATATGTTATAATGTTGTGCAACAACTTCTTTTAACCATTAGATTGATCGATCAATGAAGAGACTCCAGATACTAAAAGCTTTTAGTTTTAAGTTTTTTTTTTCTAAGAAAACTAGAAAGAGTTTTGGTTTTTTTTTTTCACCAGTTTAAAAAACTGGTGGACGTTTGACAGAGTTTATGTTTTCAAAAAACAGAAAACCCCCAACATTTGATAGGACAACTCTTTTTTTATTATACTTTTTCACATAATTAAACAAATATATTACAATGTCTTACAAATTATTAAAGATAATTCTCCAAATACATTACAATGTCTTATAATGTCTTACACATAATTAAACATAATTAAATAAATATATTACAATGTTTTACATCCCTAGTCCTTGATTCAAGTGGTATTAACCGCAAAATGGGAGATGCCAAAGAAAGGAGATAGAGGCGGTGGCGGCGCTGCGAGGAAGATACGGTGGAGGTCAGAAACTTTGCACATAGAGAGATGACTTACCGATCTTGTCTTTGAGAGGATTAATGCGAATGAAAGAGGAAAAGGGGAACCATACCTTTGTAATTCCTGGCTATGTCGGAGAAAGAAGACGGAGGCAGTGACCGGTTGCCGGTGGAGGCGATGGAGGCGGTGGGTTGTGGAGTCAGTTGGTGATAGAGTATAGATGCACCCGATCGAGCAAAGTGATGAAAGAGATGGAAATCCTAATTTTTAGATGGGTTTTATACTATTGAAGAAAAAATTCATATGCCGTTACTAGTGAGGCCGAAAGCCTTGACCTCATTAATCCAGCCCTTAGCCCGCGCATGAAAACGGGCTTCCAAATTGCAAAACCAGATAAAAGAGCAAATTGCTCTTTTTGGAAACGGGCCTTGTTTTTAAAATCTTAGGCCCTTTTTGAAAAATGCAAACTAAACCAAACACCCCATTTTTGTTTGACTTTTGGGAAATTTTAAAACTGGGCCAAAAAAGAGTAAAAAAAGCTTCGTCAAACGGGGCCTAAAACATGCAAATATTTTTATTATCTTCCTTCCCCTTTATATAGATTCTTGATAGTTGAATAAAGGGAGATGACGTATTTCTAGGTAGGGCATGGACGGTAAGATAAAACACTGTTAGCCCTATAGTTGGGTAACCCAGGCTTACATCTTGTTTTAACGATAACTACACATTGATTATGTTCTAATGTGTACTTTGAGTATATTCTTAGTAGGTATATACATGCACACTCATGAAGACACATTTGAGAAGTTGAATAGATGGATTAAAGCCAAAGAAGCTTAAAGTTATAGCAGACATGCTTCAAAGCTTCATCAAGTCCAATGTCAAAGAGTAAGAAATGATGCATTGGTTAAGTTATTATCGGTTATGATTGGTCTTTACTATTATGTAACTAGTCTTGGTTTGATGCTTGGATTGATGACTATGACCTAAAAAGACCTTAGGACACCTTGTGCATTGCACGTGAGTTCATAACCTTTCACACAAGTGTGGTTCGTGAAAATGAGTGAACTTTGGAGCTCACTCAAATTTTCTCAAAAATATTTTTGGTGCTAATATTTTTATATTTTGATAAAACTTTTCATTATATTTTCAACGCAAAAAACGGCACGTCAATCCAATTTTTTAGAGAAAGTTATGCCCAAAATAGGAAAGGGGGTTCCGTGAGGCAGCCGATAGGCAGTAGGGTAATACAGTCGACTACATTGGTCAAAATTCAGCTCCAATGGCTATTTTGGAGGACAAGACTCCAACGGCTATTTTAGAGGAGCCCAGTCGACTGCATTGGGAATACAGTTGACTGTAATGACAGTTTTCTCATATAATGCCTATAACGGCTATATTTCATATCTTCTCTATATAAATGATTTGGGGCTTCATCATATACCATGGAAACTACATTCTAAGCATTCATTCGTTAAAGAAACATCAAGGCTCATAGATTAAACTTTTCTCTCTTCATCTTCATGATTTTACATCATTAAAGAGAGCATCTTTGTGAGCAATTCTTTGATTGAGAGTGAACATTCTTCAAGTCATCAATTCTCTCATCTCTCTATTGTACTAGAGCTTCATTTGTACTCATTTCCTTTTAAGAGGGTTTCTTTGTACACAATTAATCTTTGTAAAAGGATTGTGATCAAGGCTTGGGTTTGTCAAGTCTTTGGTGAGTTTTGTGGATTCAAGGCTCGTGCTTGGTGTAGGGATATCACCAAGTGTTGTAAGGGTTTTGATCTTGACCCCAAAGAAGATTGTTGTTAGTGGATTCTAGTGCTCTTGTAAGGGACTTCCTTGAAGAGGTGGATGTAGGCTCGAGGGTAGTTCAAGCCGAACCATTTAAATCTCCTTGTCAAGTATATCTAACTCAATTTCTTTACTTATTGCTCTATAATTGCTTGAGATTGTGTAGTTAACATTTTCATTGATGTATTACTTGGTTTGATTGAGATTCGTGATTGTGCTTAATTAAAATTCCCCATTAATTTTCAAAAATCCTATTATAGTCTATGGTTCAATGATATTGTGAGGGCGATATGAATACTCATTTTTACCACATCACTACTCTTAATCAAAGATGTTGAGTCTTATTGCAGCTATTAAGCACACAGACACTCGCCAGCGGATATTAAATAAAAGGGTTAAATACACGTTAGTATCCTGAAATCTCATCTGAGGGTCCGAAAGTTTATTTTTCACACAAAAGAGTCTATAGTTTCAAATTCACAAAAAGCAAAGACTTCCGTCCAAATTCGTAACGTTCTAGGCAAAACCTTCAGGGGTAATTTTGTCAAGCTAGCTTTTTTTTTTTCAAAACCCTAGTTTAATCCCAATTTACAAATCATAACCAGCCCCTTTCCTAAGACCCACCCACGACATAAAAACAGAGGCACCGACCGCTGGTGATGAGTTGAAAAGTGCCAGAAAAATGACCGAATCGTCGCGACCTCGCTAACCCCTAATGTCTCTAGATCCGGCACCACCTTGCTAACCCCATTGCAAACCAAAAGTCACACCAACTCCTGACGGCGATCCCGTCACCCATCGTTAAGTCCTTGTTTAACAGAAACGTCATGTTGCTCTGTCGTTGATGTTGGCTTTGAAAAGTTTCCCGGCATTCGATTGAACCATGAGGAAGTAGCCCTTACTGATGTAAGCAATCTCGTTGAGCCCACATGAGCTGTACGACGTACCGTGCTCCACCGGATTGGCCGTGAGAAGCGGGGGTCTGGAGAGGATGGTGGCTTTGCCTTTGAGGTTGACATTCTAGATGAGGTTACCAGTGAAGTTGGTGACATAGGCGTTGCGGGAGAAGCCATCGCCGACGTTATTGGTGCCTGTAGGGGAGTCGGTGGCGTTGGGCTCGTGGAGGAATGTGAGGAAGAGGCGGCAACTTGAGGGGAGGTCATAGGCAGCAAGGGCGAAGGAGGAGGGGGAGGGAGGGGAGTGGACGGGGGCGAGGAGGTAGTGATGGTAAAGTTTAAATAAACAAAGCCACTCTAACTGACGATTTTGATGAAAACTGAGGAGGTAGTGATGGCAGGGTTTGAAAAAACACAAAGCTAGCTTGACAAAATTGCCCTTAGTAGTTTTGCCTAGAACGTTAGGAATTTAGACGGAAGTCCTTACTTATTGCGAATTTGAAACTATAGACTCTTTTGTATAAAAAAATAAACTTTTGGACCCTCATGTGAGATTTCAGAGTACTTTTAGGGTAGTAACGTATATTTAACCTTAAATAAAAATACCATTTGATAACTTTTCTTACGGCACTTGCAGGCTATTTACACCCGATACTTACCCTTTCACAATCATCCCAACACCTACCTTATATACACGATTTTAATCATGCTGCCTTGGGTTTATCATTCGACAACTTTTCTTACGGCACTTGTAGGCTATTTACACCGATACTTACCCTCTCACAATCATCAAATTCCACCTAATATGCACAATTTTACTCATGCTGCCTTGGGTTCTCCAATCGACGTAGTTGAAGTCCTGCATGCTTTACTTGAGATGGGTATGTTAAAGGCACCGAGTCCGGATGGTTTTCAATCGGTCTTTTTTCAGAAATATTTGGCGCTTTTTGAATTTGATTTGATTTGCTGCGTTTGGTTCAACAATGCTTCTCTTTAGTGAAGATCCCAATTGACATTAATTAATCCCTTGTCACTTTGATCCCTGAGATACCAATTTACAGCCTTAGTTATTGTTTAATCCTATCAGGCCACGTATTGACTCATTGGTGCACCTGCATAAAATCAGTTTCCTGAAAGGTCGTCATGCTGTTGATAATATCATTATGATTAACGAGTTGCGACATGCTACTGACATTACAAAAAATAAAGGAAAAAGGGGCTTCTTTATAGCAAAACTAGACCTTGAGAAAGCATATCATAGAATGAATTGGACTTTTGTGCGATCTAAGCTGCTTAAACGGAGTTTTCTTGAAACTCATATCGCTTATTACGTTGTGCATCAAAACTGTCTAATATGTCTTCCTTTGGTATGATAGTTCAGGTCGTTTCTTTACTCTAAACATAGACTTAGGCAAGGTGATCCTCTGTCCCTTATTTGTTTATCCGTTGCCTAGATGACTCTCCAAGACCTTTATTACAGGCTGAAGACGAGAAACGTGTGTTGCCTATTAAAGTTGTACAGGCTGGCATTGGCATTTTTCTCATTTGATATTTTCCCACCCTATTCCTGATTGGCTGTGCAACTATCGAAAATTTTCAGTAGATTACGCGGATGTTTGACTCTTTTGGAAATGCCTCAGGTCTTGTGTATTATAATCCTCAAAAGTCAAAGCTTCTTTTCTTCTCGAACATTTCTCGCGAGATTCGTCACTTTCATCAATAGTACTCAGCTACCACACGCGACAAAACTCGATAAGTACTTGGGAGCTCCATGGATCCAAGGCTGTCTCACTAAGAATACTTTTTCCTGCCTTGTAGATAAGTTGCGTGGAAAACATCTTGTTTTTCTTTCGCTGACTGAACCGTCCATGTCGGATCAATCTTCAATTCAATCCCCATTTATTCCATGTAGCCTCAAAGTTACCGCTTACTTCGTATTACGTGTCACCAAGTGGTCAAACTTTTCATGTGATTTTATATAGGGCGAGACTAACTCTTGTAAAAAAAGGCACATGATAAACTGGAACACCGTTGCTATGCCAACGCGGTTTGGCGGACTTGGTATTCAGAAAATTTTTGTTCTTAAAGACGCGATGTTTATGAATCTCCGATGCCGTCTTTGAATACTGAGAGCAATAGACTATGGGTTGATGTTCTCAAACCTAAATATTCCCCGACCTACCTCGGGCCCCGTTCTTTTGCATCTATCACGTGGAAGCACATTAATTATATGTGCTTGTGACACAGTGAGGCAGCATCTAAAATGGAAGATTGGTTTCACTGAAAACGTTTTGTGTTGGTATGATGCCTGGTTGCTTGATGGGCCGCTACGGTCAATGGTTATTAGTCCCTTACCTTTGAGTTGAGAATGTTTTACTGCAAGGAAATGGTTCTTAATCAGTGTTGTAGTTTGTGCATTGTTGGTTCCTTCATGTCCCCAGATTCTATTCGCCTGAAGACACTCTTATTAGGCCTTATGGCCATGGAACGGGTACCTCCTACTCTGCTTATGTCACCGTTATGGACACTAAGAAGCCTGATGCTTTGCACTGGCCATCAACTTGAAAAGCTCGTTGCCGCCAACAATTTTCATCTTGTTATATGCGAATCACGCTCTTCGCGTTGAGGGATGTATGCACTGGGCCTAGGACACCTTGTGCCCTTAGGGCTGTGGAAGTCCGGAAACTCCTCTGCATTACCTGTGTGTGATTGTCCTGCAGTTCAAGTTACGTCGTAGGCATATATATTTATTTTAATAAATATAATTATCTAAAATGAAGTAATTTTATATTTGTATATTATATCATTACATGGTATTTAAAGTTGATTCAGGTGATCTTAACTAAGACCAAGGGAGTACGAACGTGCCAATCTTTTAATCATCGTAATCTAAAATTTTCACCTAAAGTAGTAATACTCGAAATCATTATTGATATGAAAAAGAAAATGGCTAAAAGAGCTCATTCAAGTATATATGTCTTGAAAAGATCAATGAACATAAATGATTGCATGTTACAATATACTAAATCAAATAGCATAATTTAGGAGATGAATTTTTTTTTAATTGTTTTGAACTCTCAAGCAATGGCATCTCAATTTTTATTCTCTTTTATGGCTTGCCCACAATGTTCATCACTCTGAATTCATACTTGTACCTTCTTTTGATATTTTTCATCATTGAATTCTTTCATCTTTTTTTTTTCCCATTTTAATGAGTAAATTGGTCTTTCTGTGCAATCCACCAACCTTACTAGACTCTTCGTGTGTTAGTATTATGGAAGAAGGATCTATGACCTTTAGCACGTTCCAGCAAGTTGATTTTTGTCAAGATCCAGATTTGTACGAAGCATTTTCCTTGCAATTCGATCGCACGTGAACCATCATTCTTTAACTCCTTCCCCATGGATGATGGCAATAACCACAAGCTGTAATGTACAGAAGTAAGTAACAAAATTCCTTAATTTACGACATGTCCACGTATCACATAAATAATTCAAGAAAATATCGCTAAGCTATACTTCTCACTTAATTGTTCAATCATTGTACATAAAAGGTAAAAATAAAAGCAAAAAGTGCAGGAAGGGAAATTCATATCATCTTGCATTATAAGATGTGAATTGGATTCTGAAAAAGTTCGAGACTTTGAAGTCAAACCAACTTGAACCACATTTGTAGATCCCATGACTCTAATAACACTTAAAATCAAGCTAATATTGCTCTTAATTAATCCAACCTTTGTAACATGACAAATAACCATCAAAATAAGTATAAGTATCTGCAAACGGAAACTTCCAACAAATATTTTAAATAAAAAAAAAGGAAAACTGTAACATTAGATCAAAGAGACAAATTGAGATTAATTTGAGACCTAAATTAAACCCTGTAAGTCGCATGCCTCTGCCGTACTCCTAGATTCTTATGAATAAACAAAGTCAGAGATAATACCATTATGGATCCAACCCAAATTGTTGCTCCAAACTATGTGGAGCCATATGTAGTGCATAAACATTATTACACCCTATTTATCTGCCGTGAGTATGAAGATGAGACCACACTATCAAGCCCAAACGAAGCACCTTAAATCAAGTAGAGTTAGATGAATATTCATTGCGATCTTCGTTTGTAACCTGTACAAAGGAAAATGTTTAATTATTGTCCACATAAATCTACAAACCAACCCGTGCTCAAAAATTAAAAGTAGAGTAACGCAACTTAATTTTAATTCGATGACATGTGACTAATGTCTTGCGGATGATGATAAATTAGGATTGAAAATTGTCTCATATATGTAATGATAGAGATGAATAGTCATTCAAGAGGTAAAGCAAACTGTATTTTTTAAGATGAAGATGAAATGTTTCGCTAATAATGAGAGGTATAGCCATTGAGGAGGGAATTAATTATTGTCTGTATTTATCGAGAGAAAAGTGATATAATAATGCTAAAAGGACGTTGTAATAGTCCTATTGTTATGTTTCATATAAACCAATAATAAATGGGACTTGAGGGACATTTGTAAATACTTTGGAGTATTTAAGTTTGGTGAATGTTTTAGAATACTATCAATTTTATAAATAATGGTGCTATAGATATAGATCTAAATATAGAGATAAATAACTAAGATATACAAAAATGCTTTGAAAAAGGAACACATGCATCTAGTATTTGACAATGAAATTGGAGAGAGAAACCATGAATCTGCATTAGGAGACGAGATGTCTTCCAAGGGTCATACCATTAATTCATTAAAGTCAACAACCAAGGATACTCATGGCATTAGAAAAATTTTGAGGGCATTTGAGTCCAAAAAATGATTTATACATATCCACACTTTTAGAAGTAGTACAGACGTGGCAACCTTATTCCACCACTCGGGTTTCTTTTCAGTTATATCTTTCGAGATGGATTTTATCTTGTGTCAACTCTTCTGTGCACATAACCTATGCAATTCTTCCTTGGGCTACTTTATTTTCTTTTCTTCTCTGGACTCTTTGGACTCGTAGAAGTAAATCTATCATTGACATTAATTCAAGAGAGTTGTGCAGCTGTAAATGCTCTATGTAGGCGATGCAGACAATAATTACAAGTTATTATTGTACAAGATAAAATGCTATTGCCATCCCAAGATTTTATCAAAATAAATATCGACGGTATTGCTCTTGATCTTCTAGCGGGTGCTCTAGCAATCTTAGGAGACCACGGGGCTTATGCCTAGTGAGTTGTCATGTCATGTTGAGACTGCCACCGGTCACGTTGCTGAGTTGTGGGCTATCTGAGATGAATTAACTCTTGTGCGGGGTTGGGTTAATGACGAATTTTATTAGAAGGGAACCCTTATCAATCGTTAATCTCTTAACCATTATTCTTCTTCAAACCCCTCCCTGTCTAATTGCATTGATACTTGATTACAAGTTGCTCCTTAGTCGTGACCGGATCGTGGAAGTGAATCATGTATACAGGAAAATCAACTGTTGTGTAAACGTGGGATCTGTGTTTGCTAGAATATTCATATAACAACATATGTGACACGCCACCTCACACTCTTTGAGCCACTCTCAAATATATGAAATATTTGTGATTTCCCAAAAAAAAAATTAAAAAAGGGCTTTTCACGGCCGTCAGCGATCCAAAAAAATTCAAAATCACACAAAAATTTCGTCAAAATTTTCAAATTATTCAAGCTCCTACCAGGCAACAACTGCCTCGCGCCTCTCTCTCTCTCTCTGCCCCCTGCCTCTAGAACCCTACATCCCATCTCATTTCTCCACCCCCGCCCACCAAAATTCGGGCCCCCAGCGTTTAATCCACGCGCGTACAAATCACGCTACTCCACCCCCAATCCCTGACTCTATATCATCTCCACGCCAAACCCCCTACCTCTCATTCTTCAGATCCCTGTTCACAATGAGGAAAGGCACGAAGCGAAAGGCTAGCCACAAGGAGGAGGCAACTGCTAAATCTGCAGAAGAAACCAAACAAGAGGCCACAAAGTCGTCGCAGGAGAGCGACAAAGAGCCTAAGAAAGCTGCCACCAGAGCCAAGAAGCGAGCCAAGACGGCCAAGCCGGAATCCGAGCCCGAGTTCTTCCCTGAGAAGCGCAATATGGTATCGCCTACAAACTCTTGAATAACTCCCATTCAAGTATAGTGAAGCATGTGCTTTTTTGTTAGTTTGTGTTTGTGTTGATTTCACGTAGTAATGAGCTGTGGAAGTGAAGTTTATTATTCTGTGTTCATATGTCCATTGTTTTGTACTTGCGATTCAGAATTAGGATTAACTTCAGATATGTCAAGTGCTTTTTCTGTCCAAGCATCAGTATTTGTTATTTTGGGATAACTGAAGAGGTTAATAGTTTCACTTATGTTTCATAGGAGCTACTTGTATTTTTCCCATACTTTTACTCGTATTTTTTTTATTTGAAATCAGGAATTGAGTTGAGATATACAAAGTGCTTTTTCTGTCCGAATGTCTTCAGTCGTATGCTGGTATTGAAATTTTAAGAACACCGATGAGGTCAGATAGTAAAACATCTTCTAGGAATTTCCATTGTTTATGATCGGTTTGTCAGTTATTTTAAGCTGTTTCTGCAACTCAAAGTAGAGATTCTGTTAAATATCAAGTGCCTTATCTCTCCAAGCATCGGCTGTTGAAATTTCAGGAACACTGATGAGGTCAAGTAGTTGTGGTAAATGGAATTAGATAATCGGTTCAGATATGTGAAGTGCATTTTCTTACCAAGAATGTTTCTGGTCTTAGTTCGCTGATAAAATTTCAGGAATATATGGATAAGGCGAAGTAGCTATTACTTTTTTTTTTTTATGAAGATGACGGTTCCCAATCCATTTTTTTTGTGTAAAGTGTTCCCTAGAGATGAAAAGGAGTACACTGTTCCATTGTTTGGAGGACTTCTTATTAGATAATGTAATCAACCTATTCGTTCATGTTGCTTGCACTCCTGATTGTACGCTAGAATTGCTGAAAAGTTTTGAAGTAGCTACAGGTATAATGCTAAGTAGGAATTCTGTTCTTTTCCGGATCTCGGTACTCTTTCACAGTAAGAGAAAGCTGTGCTATCTACTTATGCATTTTTTCAGTTTATATACATACTGCAAGTACGCTTCTAATCTATTTTGAGGTGTCGATAGGATGAATTTAACACCTCCGCGAGGTTATGTTTTGTGTAGGTCCGATAGCTAAATCATGTGTCATGTTTTGGCAGGAAGACTTATGGCAACAAGTTTTCCCGGTTGGCACGGAGGTTTGTTCTGTCACTTGGATCACGAGTTTTAGCTCCCAAATTATATATGTGCTATTTCTGTGTTCATTTGTTCTTGTAAATCATTGCCAGTGGGATCAGCTGGACCAGGTCTATCAATACAAGTGGAACTTCTCAAACCTAGAGGTAAATTGTTAACATCGATGGTTGCTGTTTCATTGAGAGGTTCCTGTTAACTGGAATGGTTAGTGCCAATCTTAAGTTTTCTGTTCTAATGCGCTGAGAGGTGCTTGTTGATCTATGTCCAGAATGCATTTGAAGAAGGGGGGGAATTATATGGCAAAAAAGTCTACCTTTTCGGCTGCACTGAACGTAAGTGGCACAAAGATGTCTTATTTTTTTCATTATGAAGGCTATTATGACTTATCAAAAAGTAAAAAAGGAAAAGGCTACTATGCAACTATTGGACCCATTTTTAATTTATTAATTGTGAAAGTTGAAAATTTGCTTCTTCTGGTGGCTTCTTAAGACATAATTTCCATTTAACCCAAAAAAAAAAATCCGAGAAAAAAAAACAAGGCGATGATTCCAAGCCAATTTTTTCTCGTTATGTGCTTGGTTCTATTGGAAGAGAGGACATGTCGTTCTTTACCAGAAAATGAAAGTGAAGCCAACTTCTTTTGGTCTTAAACTGATACTTAGCTGTCTAGCATATGCTTATTGTTAGTACTAGAGGAATTTGCACTTGACGATTTGACAGCTTCTCTCTCTCTCCTTTTCTTTTCTCCCTTCATGATATCTAACATTCTTTTGTGCAATATTTGCAGCGCAATTGGTATTTTTTAAGGATCAAGCAAAAATAACCTGCATACCTGTAGTGGTTGCTGTGAGTCGCTGAATTCATTCCTTCTGGAGACAGGTTTTAGGATAAAAATGTGTTCCATGCTGTGTGTGGTGCTGAATTGCATGCTATATTCTTTTGGTATGCTTTAGACTTGATGATCTTGTAAATTTTCGTGACTATAAGGACATACACCAGTAGAGTAGTAAGATATTAAACATTACTTGTTAAATTCACTGAAATCTTACTGGTTAAATTTCATTGCTTAAGGCACTCTCTCAACCTACGTCATAGGAGTTTATATTTCGGGCTCTCATGTGGGAGCTTTTCTGTATTTACCCCTTGTGGATGGATGAGTGACAGTATTTCGAAGTGTGCTATTAATTCGGAAATCTCAAATATAGGAACATGCCTAGTAACATGTATTTTGAAAATAAAACTCAAAGGAGTGTTTCAGCATATTCCAGTACTGCAGTTACATGGCATCATAATGAGTGTATCATGGCCTCTAGGGTTTTCAATTTGTTCATAGCATGAACTAGTGATGTTGATGATGAGGCTTTTGTAGGATGTGCATATATACCGCTCATGGTATGCAGAGTTGGTGGCGAAGAAAATGTTATGGATAGAAAACTCTTAAAACATGGTTCAGAACTTTTCTATGTTTAGCTTCTGCCTCAGTTGAGTTGATGCAGCTGGTCAAGTTTCTTTTGGTCGAGGGTTTTTTTTTCCCTTTCTCTGGAGTTTGTTATCGTAAACATGGTGACAGGGCAGTAGCCTGAATGTGGTTCTAGCAACCGAGTACTTTGACTTCCTCGTACAATGCTGCTTGATCCAATGAAACTTCTGTTCTGATACCTCTACAATCTCCTCTTTATCTCCCTTGTAATGCTTGTGGCGGCATTGATATGGATTTTTGTGGTAGAGGATAGTTTCCTTTCGGTTTGACAAGAATATCGCTGATTGTTGGCAAATGACTGACTAACATTGAGTTGAAAAATGTGGAGACATAAGAATCGTCTTCAAGCTTGAAGATTTTCTAGCCTTGGGTAACAATTGGTAAAAGACCAGTTTGTGAATGATGCACGGAGTGTTCTGGACGACAAAGATTGGACCCTTCTTCCATGTGCCTCAAGGGCAGCTGTTAAACGCGAAGAACATGGTATCGTAAGGGTATCAGTTTCAAACAATGCCTCGTTATTCATGTAACAACTTTATGCTGCATGGTTAGTAGCAGACACCATTAAGAGCAGTTGGGGGTGAGCACGGTTGGATTTGGTTTGGATTGGGGGGCTAAATCGCAAACCAACAAATTCTTGAACCAAACTGAACTAAGACATCTAAGGTTTGAATGGTTCAAACGGTTCAATTACGGTTCAGATCGGTTTGATAGTAATTTAAACATTATTTTGTTTTGAAGAAAAATAGAAGTCCAGTAGCTAAAAGTTACATTATAGTTACATTACATGATAAATTGAGAACATTAATCTAGTCAACAAGGCAGAAGTCCAATAACCAAAAGTTATACTAAAGTTCCATTATATGATAATTGAAAACACTAATCTGCTTAACGGATAAAAGTTACATTACATGACAAGTTCTAAGGATAAAGCATCAAAATAATAAAGAAAACAAGGCATTAGGAAGTCTAGTAACCAATAAAATGAACTAAACTAGGCATTAGGAAGTCTAGTAACCAAGAGCTTCATTTCACGACTTATGTCAAGAACCAATATTCCATCATTCATTTCAGTTAGTCTGCAAAACAGGTGGTAAGTTGAATCAACAGGCTGTTTGAAAGACCTTGAAATGAAAACTGAAACATGCTTTAAAAGATCTTCATCAAGCTGTTCTAAAAGTTCTTTACCAACCGGTTTAAAAGATCTAAAACATCTTGTTCTTAAACAGGTGTTATAAACCAACGAGCTATTCTAAACCAACTTACCAGTTACCACAATCGATAACAGGTGATGCACGCGAACTAGACACCTGGGCATTTCTGAAAAGAAAAATGAGAGAACATATAAAATGCTTTTAGATTTCATTTTAACTAATATTAGGAATAGCAAAAGACACTTATAAATAACCTGAAAAGTACTCTTCAACTTTTTCAATCTCGTTGATGGCTTCTCGAAGATCAATTCGATCGATTTTGTAGCCAAATCTGAGAACAAATAAGAGCTTCTACTTAGTGGAGTCAGAGAGAGCTATGGAATGGATCAAGCAAACGACCTCTTGCGCTAAATGCTGACTCAAATGCAACTGTAGAAATTGGGACAACCAAATCATGTCGCGCTACTTGGGCGAGGACACGATACTTCTGAGGATTAAGCTTCCACCTTCCTAAGATATCCGAGTCTGCATTTGCCACGGTAGCTTCCTAACTCTCAACTATGTAGCTATCCTCTTCTGACTTGCTCTCAATGCTATCCTCCTCTTTAAAACCGTTTTGTACAGAGCAGCCAAAGACTCCTTTTCCTGAAGTTCAGCCGCATTATCCCTAGAAGCTTGACTTACTGGTTTTTGTGTTTCAACATCCGTTTTCTTATAATGCTTAAACATCATAACAAACTTTCCTTCACCTTTTTCACAACCATTTTAGCTGTCACAGTATCACACTCTTGAATTAAAACAAACTTAACATATTTGAACGTGCAACGGAGTCTAGAACAACCGCAATGTACAAATACAAATTCAAATTGTCAAGAGTTCCCCAATATTTTTCAAAATTCTTCAACAGTTTTTGCCATTGAACACGAAAGATTATCCCCACTTTTAGACCAAGTAATCAATTTTCTGCGTAACCCCATTACTTAATGAAAAAGGACATTTGACATCACATGTAAAGAAGCTGAAAAATGTTGCATCATAAAAAAGTTTCGAAAACCGAATAAACGTTCTAGCATTTATCCAATCATCCACCGAAGCCTTAACCTCCTCCTTTCACTAAAATTCTCATCATCGTCGTCACTACTAAAAAATGTACCTTCCAAAATCTTAGTCATCCTCTAGCCGCTCAAAAGCTTTTTGAAACTTTTTGGCTTTTTCTAACATTAAATAAGTAGAATTCCGTCGGGTGGGCACATCTAAGCATACAAGACACTTGCTATCAATCTTCTCCTTTTTAGCACATATTTGAAAGTTTCAAGCCTAGCCGGAGAAGACCTCACATATCTTACTACATTTTAAATACTGGCAATTGAATCATGAATTTCGTTTAAGCCTTTCCCCACGACAAGATTGAGAATGTGACCACCATATCTCGTGTGAAGGTTGTCATTGTCTAGGAGAATGCTTTTCCAATCTTTAGTCTTTCCTTTTAAAAACTTCATAGAGCATTATCAACCGTGATAGTAAGAATACTATCAATCTTCGAACCTAACGAGCATGTCCCAATTTCCTTTCTGATTGTCTTACCCTTATGATTAGGAATTAGGCAGAAATTTAAAATGCGTTTTTGTAACTTCAAATCACTATCAATTTAACGCCCTGTTGTTAGACAAATACAGTCTAGATTAATGAATGTCCACACGTTAGTGGTAAGGCAAAGTCCTTCATTACAAAGAATTTCCATCAGCTTAGCCTTTTCTTTTAGAATCAAATGTGTAATATCCCTAGCAACTGTAAACACGAGGCGGGACAGGGAACATAGGTTGCAAATAGTGACAACTTTTTGAACCCCTGCTTTTCCAGGTGAATCAAAGGCAACTTATCAAAAATGATCATCTCAGTAACTTTTGTCTACATTCTTCGACACTAAAACGAAGCGCCTTTAAGTCACCCATAGTCTATGAAGCACGGGTACGGGTGCGGGTGCGGATACGACACGGGTGCGGATACGCGGATACGGCATTTTTGAAAATTTTAGGATACGGGTGTGGCGGGGATACGGCAAATATTATATATATTTTTATATATATAATATATAAAAATTTATATGTATATATTGTTAGTTCACAATGGTTTTGTCTCATCATCACCAAGACCATGCGTAGGGGTAGCAATACTATCTGAAGTTGTTGACATATTTGGCTTTAATTTAAGCCTTCAAACCTTAATCATAAAATAAAAAAAGTCACAATAGTCCAAGTAAAAAAATACACTGTCACAGCAAAATCAAAAAAAAAATTGATTTGAGAATTGAGACTATAATTACACAAAAACATTCCACGTTCCACATTGTTCAAGTCTTAGTAGAAAGTAGAAATCAAGAACAAAAAAATATTGAAGACAGTGTGAAATCAAGTCTTCAAAAAAATATTGAAGACAGTGAAGAACAAAATATTGAAGACAGTGGAGACATTAGACATACCTTCGAAGCAAAGCTGCCGGAGGTGAGTAGGGTGGTCGCGAGTGGTCGCCGAAGGTCCCCGATGGTCGCCGGAGGTCGAGGGAGGTTTTCGGTGGTCGCGGCTGTTCGGCGGTGTCGTGGGTGGTCGCGGCTGTTTGGTGGTGTCGTGGGTGGTCGCGACTGTTCGGTGGGTGTCGTGGGAGATCGCCGGTGTCGAGGGAGGTCGCCGGTGTCGAGGGAGGTCGCCGGTGTGTCGAGGGATGTCGCAGCTGCGATCTCTCTTTCTCTATCAGACGAGATCCGTGTGCCCTAATTTGGTAAGTATTGTTCATTTTATGTTTTCACCCCCAAATAAATTAAGTTTTGTGTATCAACCCCCGAAATTATCTTCTGGATATTATGTTTTGTACCCCGAAGTGTCGGATCCGCACCCGAACCTTATCCGAGCCGCACCCGAATTTCTGAAAATGAAAAAATAAATAGAAATTAACGGGTGCGCACCCGACACGCACCCGAGGCGCACCCGTGTCTGATGCGCACCCGACCCCGATCCTCCTACCCTTTTGAAGCACCCGTGCTTCATAGCCCATAGTACTATCTTCTTTCTTAGGCTCGAAACATGGAGTACCTTGCCGTTTACTAACACGATTGTAGGATATTTCTTACACCTAACATTCAGATGAGTCCACAATGTAGTAATCTCATTCACGCTAGAACACGAAATTTCTTACTGCAGTACTTACATATTGCCCGCGTGGGTTTATCCGCATAGGAATTGTGATCATCTTTCTTGTTTGTAAGATCAAAATGCTCCCAAGTGCCTGACTCGTCATCACTTGAGGGGGCTGACCCCTTTTATCGGGCTTTAGGAGGGAGTGAATAAGAGGTATCACCAGCTGCTATTTCAGCCTAACTTGATGGCATTGCATCATCAGCCATCTGAAATAAAAAAACCAGTGTAAGTCATACTAACTCCATGGAAACATTAACTATGAGGTCTGTGTATGGTGGTGTTCCTTTATTGGGGGGAAGAAGAATAAGATTTAGTACATGAATAACTTAAATTGATTTTATTGTGATTTTAGGCAATCTACTTCGAGGTGCACTCACTAAATTAAATGTCTACGAATGACAACCAAAAAGATGAAACAAGTATGTTCATCGGTAATTCGGCATGCCAACGGGTATAAGTTAGATTGTTTTCTTGATAAATTCTTGCTTTGTGTGTGCAGTTAGATAAAATCTGATGAAATTTAGGGTGATTTCTTCACCGTAGATTCAATCTACAGTGAAGGTCCACGAAGGAGGATGGAGCTTTTAAATGGAGGTCCACAAAGGCATATAATAGACAAACAAGAATTTGCATCTGAAGGAATACCTTGGTCTTGTGAGAGATCCAAACCCCAACGTCGAAGAGAAGCTGTTTCCAGATTTATCCCAGATCCAAACCCCAACCTTGTCGAAGAGATCTAAACCCCATAGTTGTGGATCTGTTTATCTGTGTATTCAAACTTCAAAGAATCCACCAGCCACAAGGTCTTTCAAGATAAATGGTACTATTTGGTAAGATCAAAGAGTGGTAGCTGAAGGAGCTGGACGTGGGCGGCTGAAGGAGAGCTTTAGAGTGGTGGCTGATGAAACTGAAAGTGGGGCGGATGAAGAAGAGTTTTTAGAGTAGGCCTGAAATGAATTAGGGTGAGCTAACTAGGCTATAGTTCCCTTCTCTCCCCCCCCTCCCCCATATAAGCCTTTGATTTGGTGGCGGTTTGGAATTTTTGAATCATGAAACCAACGGCCTCGGTTTGAAAATTTGAATCCAAACCGTTCAAGTTCATCAACGGTCCTGATTCGATCGGTTCGGTTTGATCGATTTGCTGGTCACCCTCAATAGCGGCTTGTAAGTATTCACGATGTGCTCTAAGTAGTTAAGCTATCTGCTTAATATGTGCCCTAAAGGCACACGTTAGCATTTTCTATAGAAGATGATAAGGTAGTAAATGCAGAATGATTGTTTTTTTCTTTTGCTCACAGTTGAAGTCTGAATTGGTGAAAGAATGAGTGGTTGGTCTTTAGAACAAGTCAGTTACCCAGTTCTTGTGTAGTTTTGAACAAGCAATGGATGTTGTATTGGGGTCTCATTGGCCTATCCCCAAAGAGCTCTTATGAGTCAATAAAAGACCGGCAAGTCCCAATAAAACCAGATTCTGAAACTGTAGGAGCGAAGATGCAAAGGATGTGTTATTGAATATTGGGGATTAGGAAAAGGGTGATAAATACGTGTTATTCAATGTTACAATTGATGCAAGCATGTTGCGTACCTACCTCTGTTCAGCTTGGGCCTTCCTACACCGATCAGTTTTACTATCTGCAGCTTTCTATTTCGATCTTCCTAGTTCCTATAACCTTAAACAAAGAGAACTTTGACCAAAAGACAAAATGAAGTAATTTAACAAGGAGGAGAATATTTAATTTCGAACCTCTAGATGCAAGCCACCAATTTCACTTCAAAATTCGTTGGGAAGTAACTTTTTATAATGAAGGTTGAACTTCTTGTATTTGCAGTAGAATTTAGTCATTATCAAGTTTTCTCCAGTCAGCGGAAACTTATAGTAACATGGTATATAATGTAGACATATAGTTTGTCGTCACAGCGAGTTTCTTGATGTTATAGTGTTAGCCTCAGTTGAATATCTAAATTTTGCATATTTCTTGGTCAGAATGCAATTTATGTTTTCAGAGTTGAGAGTAAATGGAGATGTTCTAATTTGTTGCAGTGGTGAATTGACGCATTTGATTTACTGCTAATTGTTTAGAAATTGGTTTTGTTATTGTCTGCCGCAATTTAGTTTGAATAATGTGTAGGCCTGTTTTCTTCTTCCATCTCTCATATCTCTTATGTTGTCGACGTATATTGTAGTTATCATGTAGGACGTGATTAGATCACCATTGACCACCTTGAACTCTCTGCCTGCTTAATAAAAGCTCCTTTTCCAACCAAAAAGAAAAATATTTGCACTGTGCTGTGACCGTAACTCGACTTTTTGTTAGTTCTTAGGAACATGTCAGCAAAGGAGGGGCTGAAAACTCTTTGGAAATTTGACATGTTGTCCAACATGAACATGCCTATCTTTCTAGTTCTAGTTATATCCATTTATTTTTGTTTTTCCTTGTTGAGCAGGTGGTATCTCCTTTTCCACCATCTGATAAGATAGGAATCAACTCAGTTCAGAGGGAGGCTGAAGAAATTCTTCCAATGAAGCAGATGAAGATGGATTGGGTTCCGTACATTCCATTGGAAAACCGGTAGCAGGCTCTACCTAATTTTACTATTTCTTTTTTGACCAGAATCAATTGAATGTAAGTGTAATTTGCGAGTTTGTGTTTATGCTGCAATTTTGTTCTTGCACAGAGGCTCTCAAGTTGAAAGACTTAAATCCCAAATTTATATTTTGAGCTGCGTGCAGAGAAGGTATTTTTCTCCCCCTTCCCCCTCCTCCAGCTTGAGATTTGCGCATGCATTTTTTCAGTGTTGGCTTCTGATGTTAAACATTTTTGCCCTCCATTCATGCATAGTCACAACTCATAACACAATTGCTTATGATGCTATGTTTTAAACTGATTTCTACTCTTTCTGTTGTTTCTCAGTTTGCATAGAGTTTTTTGTGATTTAGGTTTTTTCCAAGTAAACACATTCTAATAGTTTTAAAATATGGTTTTAGGCTGTATCACAGACACATTAATTTCTGTTGTACAATTATGGTAAAGAAGTTTCAGTTCCCACAAGTAAACACTTTCGTAAGTGGACACTTTCGTGGAATGAATGTTTTTCTTCACTTTATTGTGTAATGGAATGAATGTATCTTAAGTGGACACTTTCGTAAGGGATGGTATATTTCTTAAGAATGGTTTAAGAAATTAGTCGTGTTCATAGATTGCTTTCGCCCTTAAGATAGATAAGGTTCTAGATGTTTGCCTGGCCTTGTGATTTATCTGTGGGCGAAGAATGGTAATAAAATAAAATGAAACGGGTGATGCATCAATTTCTTATTTGAAGAAGTAAACAGCTCCAGAATCAGTTTATAAGAGTTGACCACAGCAAACTATAGAGGAGGTATAGCAGAAAAAGGGTCTTAAAGGGTGACTACATCTTGTAATCTGCTGATTTCTTTATGTATCAACTTATGTCTAACATTGTTCCAGATATGTGTCACACGTTCCACTGCTTACAATTTGCTATAAATGTTGAACAACATTTCGGTTCCTGCTTTGGTAGGTTTTGACACAGTTTTGCATGTAAATCACCATGTGCGCGTATGCATGAAGGGAGAGGAGGACATATGATTAATTTTACTAGCTATGCTTTGATGTTTGATGCAGGGCTGGTTTAAAACACTTGAAGGTAGAGCGCGTGAAGAAATTTGAGTACTGCCTACCCTGTGAGTCAGCTTACTCCAATGTGCCGGGGCTGAATTTTGGTTGATGCAACTAGATGCTATTCCCTATTCCCCCTCTCCGCTCTGGTGGTTGGGGTGGCTTATATTTAGTGAAACATTACAAGGGTAAATAGATCAGCGAGACTTCCCCACCCCCCCTTAAAGCTTTTATGCATTGAGGATTATTGTGTTTGTTGGTGTAACCTTAAAATATCAAAATATCAGTGAAGAAAAAAAGTGGGGCTATTGTTTCCTGCTTCTATTAGTGAGCGGGGAGTGGTTTTTCATCTGATGTTGGTATTCTCATATAGAACCATCACCTAAAATCAAACTAATGGATGACTAAGAGAGGCTTTATTAATATATCGAGTGTTTTACTCATATGATGGTATGGATACAGATATCCTTTGTGGGGGATTCCTTCTTCTGCAATCTTTGTAATCCTTAGTACTTGGAGAATTTTAACCCCCTCCCAACCCTCAACCCCCACACCCCCCTCCCCTCCTGGGTGGTAACTAAGTATTGCTGCAGTGTTAGCGTTTCTCCCCATTTAATTATGCTGTGATAAGCAGAGCTTCTGACAAAGACTTCCTTTTGGTAGATTTCTACCAGCCCCTGAAGGAAGATGAACTTGAACAGAGCACTGTCGTGCAAATTATGTTTCCAGGAGATCCTAACCCGGTATGAGTTTTATTGGTTGTGAAATATCTAGTGCCGCTGAATATTGTGCTTTAGATTGTGGTTTCATAAGGTCCTTGTAGCCAACCCCTAGAGATTAGTTAAGATGGAAATCTGATATACAGAATCTTGTTAGACCTCCCTGAAGAGGGTTTGTGGTAGCTTTGTGAATTGACATACTTTTTGCTTGCGTTTTTGTTCAGGTTGTCTGCGAGTTTGACTGGGAATTTGATGAACTCGAGGTGCGCCTTAATTTTCTATTTATGCGCTCATTAAAGTTGCTATTAGTGTTTCAATCAACAACTATAATACAACTTACCACGGGTATCAATCAACAAGTTGTAATAAAAGTTGCCACTTGCCAGTTGTATGTAATTTTCTTTTACATATGTAGATGTAATAATCATAAAGCTTGACCATCTGAGAAATCTGGGTTGGCAAGTTCGAGTCATTGAGAGGATTAGTACTCAGCGGTTAGCTTGGGAAGCATTGTCATAATCCGACAATATTGCTGACCTCTTGAATATATGAACATTTGCTGTTTATGTTACTTATCAAGTTTCAATTTTAGGAGTTCGTTGATAAGAAGGTCGAGGAGGAGGAGGTGACTGAAGACCAGAAGGATGCATTCAAGGTAAAGTATATTGACTAGATGCATGAAACTTGTTTCTCCATGTTTCCATTACCTCAATATACAAAGTACTTGTTGCTTCAAATTCAAAATTTTGATTTCCTTCCATACCTCACAAGCAGCAGCTAGTTCAGGACTCCATTTGCAATCCTTGCGGATAATCTCATTATCACGAGCACGAGCTTGTACACATGCTTATGTTTCTTTTGTTCCTTCGGCAGGAATATGTGAAGGAGCAGGTTCGAGAGGGGAAAAAGGCAAACCGGCAGGTACTTCATGTTATTTGGTTTCCTCATGTGTTATTGGGTGATTAAATTAGATTCGTGCTCAGAACTGTCGCCAATTATTTTCTGGTAGGCAAGGGAAGCACGAAGAAAGGCACTCGAAGAAATGAGTGAGGAGGCAAAAGCTGCTTTTGAAAACATGAAGTTCTACAAATTCTATCCTGTGGCGTCACCTGATACTCCTGATGTCTCCAACGTCAAAGTAAGATTTTGATTACTCTCTCTCCCCCTTAAATTATTGCAGTTGTCTTTATCTTAGTTGCAGGAAACTCCTAATATGGTGGCGTTTCTCTCTCGGAAACTCGCTTTTGCGATCCCAAGTTAGGAGCTCCATGGGATCTCGTCCCAAGCTAAGATGGGAACTCGATCCCTCTAGCTGGATAGAGATGCATGGAACAAGTGATAGAATACATGAAAATCAAGCTCTTTTCAACTAAATTCCTTGTTTCTCTCTTCCTTCAAGTCCTTAAAGTTTCCTTGTTTGTTGTTGCTATCTATGTAAACTATGCTAAACAAATGATAATACTCTATACGCATTTATTTATTCAAGCCGCTTCCAACCTTAGATTCTTCTTGGTACTTACGCTTCCCCGCCCCCGCCCCCGCCCCCGCTCCCGCCCCCGCTTTGTGCAACTAAGGTCTTTATTGGGACAGAGATTGATGCAGCTTTTAAGCATCATCCCAGGCAATCTGCTGTCCTTATCCATTTGGTATGCCTTTGAAGTGTTACTCTTAACCACATGTAGCTGAGGTCTAACACAAGGTTCTCCTTTCTTCGTATGCCGTAGTTAGTTAATCCTATTCTTCCATTCCAGAATCGTGACCTAGTTTAGCCTAGAAAGAGTCACCAGTTATTTTTCTATAATATCACCAGCTTGTCGCAACTAAGAGTAAAGCTGCCTACTTTTCCTCTCTCCATTGCTCATGTTGATACTATTGCATTGTGGAAACTTAGTGTACTCTACAATAATCATCTTATACCTCACATGCCCATTAATTAATGGAGGAATTTCTGCTGCCAACAGCACATGGTGACCCCCTTACTTGGTGCTTCATCTTGCACCTATTATGCCCATTAATAGATTAGTGGATGGGCAAAAAGATTTTTGAGTCCGGCTGCCTCCAGCACATGGTGTCTTCTTGTCACTGGTGTAAGCACCACTGATTCTCACTTTCGATCTCTTTCTCTCTCCCCCTCTCCCTCCCTCCTTCCCCCCCTCCCCCCCTTGTCGGTGACACATGTCCATCATGTCGTCCCCTATCTTTCTCAGAAAACCAGATCTCTTCTCGAGACTGCTTGACCATACTTGGCCATCATTCTAGCACCATCACCGTCGCCAAACTAATCACACGTGCGCTTCAACCTTGCTTGATTATTTTATTTAATTTAATCAGGTAAGTAAACCTTGTAATCCATGCCTATGTGCTTGTATATGCATCTGCATACAAGTCAAGTGTGCAAGCGTGGATGCATTAACTGGATGTCTGGTAAGGAGTCATGCACCAATATGCCTAAGGGAGGAAGTCTTAGATGGGATATTGATTGATCAGGAGACGGAGACTGGGTGGTGGATTTAATTGGTTTAGTGGTGGAATGGGGTGTCAGGTTGTCCAAAGATGGCAGTACAAGATGGTTGTCCCAGGTTAAAATCCGTTCATGTCATCTTAAATGTGAAACACCTGTGCCATATTTGCCTTGAATTAGCACAACTTTAGTGGGGGAACAGTTGGTGGACGATATGTACTGCTGAGACCTATGAGATGTAAGAGGTGCAGAGTTGTCGCGATGAAGGAAGTTGTGGGAAAAGGTTAACTTAAAGCTCATAATTATTGTGAACGGAAATTTTCTTGCACGTAGAATCCATAAACTAGCCGTGTAATATAAGGCTGGCTATATCATTCTAAGCGCAGCCAAAAGGTTTGATAACGGAGCTTTATGCAAGTTTTGTAACGCGAGGGTTAGTGTAGTTTTGTTGGGTTGGGAAATCAGTTTCACCTGGGACACCTTTCACATATAGCAGTAATTTATTGCACATTGGGTCTTTTTTTGCTAACTTTTAAGTTACTTATTAGACATGGTTATACGTGGGGAAGAAAGGTAATGCATGGAGGAAGTTGTTACTGCATAATGATAATATTAAGGATTTGCAGATGCTATCTTGTTTGATTAATAGGATATGTAGGATAACGTAATTACTGGCTCAGCAGGCTGACGTGAATCTTGTTCAAGTAAGTTTTAAGTCTGTCTGTTAATGTATACATTCTAAAATATCTTTCAGACGTTACTTGATATGCTCTAAAGTAAGGGGCACGTTCTACCTTGTTGCCAACATACTTGTCCGAGCATAAGGACTTAAAATATGTTATGAACTTGCTTTCCATAAACGCTTTACTAACTTTTCCTTTAAACAAAGCAGTTGCCTCAACAACGGTAAAGGCGGACATGGATTGATCAGTCGATACAAATGCTAATCTATGTATCGTTGTTCATTTATGCAAGACCTCATTTGCCATCTGTCGTTATCGCCTTCGAACTCTATTATGAATGGATAACTGTGGATGTGTTTCATCATTCATGCTTGTAGCGTCTAACTCTACTTGTCAAGTCTTGAGAAAATTCTGGTTATAATATTGTAGTAGTCAACTAGTATATGAATTGTAGGATTATAAAATATTCTTCTGTTTTTGGAAAGTACAGTATTTTTGCCATCTGTCTTTTGCTTCTTTATATTCGAACTTAATTGCTTTTAGAGCAACCAAAAAGAGCAGTCTAGGCTGGAATACTACGAGGAAAACCAATTTAGTACCAAATATATTGACCATCTTCTTTGCGTTGCAGTCTCCATTCATAAACAGGTATTACGGGAAGGCTCATATTGTTCTGTGATTGGCACAGCAAGGACCAGGTTTTGTAAGGAGATGGATTTTTTATGAAGAGAATTTAGCTAGAATTAAAGTTTGGAAGGAATTTTGAAAGCGGGTACGTTGGTAGTTTCTTCTTTGAAATGTAAACTTGTATGGAAAAAACAAGATGCTAAAATATAGAAATGGAGCAGGAAGAATTGAGCAAGAGAATAGAGTATAGTTGTTCTGTACGTTCTAATTGTTATTTTTTGGTTACCTGTCTCAGTGACCTTTTATCTACAATAGTTGAACTGCAGAGAGAGTATGTATCCATCTTGGCATCTACCTCTGGGAATAAAATCATCAAGGTTTTGTATGGAGTTTGTTATTTTGCTGTAAAGCCATTTATATGCATGCTGTGTTTTATGTGATTACCGAGTGTACTGGCATACCGTGGACATCATTTACATGGTATTCACTGCCACCTATTGGATTCTGTATACTGATTCAGGTTGATAAGTTGACTGACTGATGCTCGTAGAGGCAAAGCCTTTATCTCGTTGATATGCTTGCTGGCGCCCAAGTTGAATAGCCTGCTGGATAGTGACTTTCTCTGGGTACTGTATCAATCATGGTACAAGTACACTTGCCTTGGAGGGGTTAGTAACCTAAGTTGTGCTAGCCATATGAAGCGTTCATGTCTGGGTAGCAAAGTTTGCAGCAACTCTCGTATGCGGACATGACTGACGATGATCCTCGAGTGATCTCTCAGATCAGCTGGTCTTTGTTTTTGTCATTGGTATTATAAAAGTAGTGATCAGAACTACTACCTAGCATGCAAGATATGCCCCCTTCCTTGCCATCGTGCCTCCTGCAATAATAACAATATAATAGAGAGGACATGCGTTTTCTACCAGATTTGAGACGCTTATGCTGATGGTGTGAGGCTAGTTTGATTTATAAACTATGGTTTAATCCCTGGTGCACTGGGAGGGAGGAAGTGGCTTCAGCATCTCCATAAGGCCCCTTCAACAACTTTTCTCTTCACTTCTCTCGGTAAAGTGTAGAAAGTCATTTTAACTGTGTGGTTCCCTGTCAAAGTAGAAATAGCAAATGGTGATGGGAAAGTTAAACCTGATTTATTTACTAACTTTGAGGTTTCAAGTAGAAATACCATTGATCGTTTATATACAGTTCAAGTGAAGCAAGGAAAGGGAGAGGAGAGGTAAGGAGATTTTAATGTCTGTAAATTATTAACAAGTTAAGGCTTAGTTATTATGCATTTGAAAATTAACTTGTATAAATGTTTACGTGTAAAATTTAGATGGTATCGAAATGATATTGGTACCCGATGCGTGCCATTTCATAAAATACCTGCTACACTATGATATTTGTAGCTATATCACATGCCTTTTGCTGTGATCTTTTTGAAAAGTAGGAGTTCTGTTTAGAGTTCAAGTATTCAGCCCAAATTGAATTTTTTCAATAATTAAGATGACTGGGCACGGACTTTAGTAAGGCCCACAAATTGTCTTGTACTACTACCTAGCGTGCAAGATATGTCTTAGAGCTTTTGTTGATGACCACCCTTCTTAGCCTTGCCATTTAGGTGTCGTTAACCCTGTATGCTTGCCTGATACGTATTTTCCTAATTTCCTTAAAATGAAAGAAACCTTTTTCTATTCCCATAACTTGTAAAATTATTACCCGAACACCTCTTAAATTATTGACTTGTGGCTGTGTTTTCCACAAACATCAAATCGTGTGAGTAAGTCCATCGAGTTAATTTAGCCTCACAGAACTAATAAAATTATAAAAAAAATGATAACTTTGCCCTCAACCAACAATATGTTGTACCAAGGAAACGTTGCCCTCCGAAACCAAGATCTCTCATTTGTCAGTTTTTGTTTCTTAATCTCCACCCTAACTCCCCGACCACAAGCACCAAACCATTCACAACATGTCAAGCAAAGTCTGCGGCCTCCATGCTGTAGGCTATCACCGTTTCCTCTCCTCGTTTCCAGCCTCAAGGCAAGCACCCTACTCAAACGACCATTCTACAAAGTTTGATTCCTGTCCCACCTCATCAATTCCAACAAATGGCCTTTATTTGGTTTTGTCATTGACCACCAAAGATTTTGGCAATTTAACCATTATATGTGTATTGTAGCTTTGAGAAGAATTAGAAAGCAATTATGTGGAAAAGAAAATACTTATAAATTATGTCAACAATAAATGTGGAGAATTAATTAGTAAATAATGAAAAAAATATTGTAATTTGCGAGAGAGCATGTGCATTCTTGTCTCCGTGCGTGCATAAATGAATCTACTATACCACAAACCATGGATTGAATCTCTTTTCAACCACTTCTCATCTACACCAAAAGCATTTACGTAGTTAAGGTACTTGTTACATAATCTAATGACCACTGAGATTTGGCGGTCGATGATGGTCGTGACAAGTTTGGCGAAGGTAGATTAGTATAATTTCGAAGGGCAAAAACTATGAATATTATAACGATCTGAAAATTCGGAGCTCCGTCACCTTGAACGCGCGGAGCGTTAACCTACCACATCATATTAAATCAGACCCTGTTATGATGGAAATTCTAAAGCTTCTAATAGACATGAATTCAAATAGTCCAAAATACACGATCTAAAAAAAAACTTTAACTTAAATTAGTTTTAAAACTTAAAACTTCAAAAACTCAAACTTAGGTTCTTTACAAAGCAACTAACAGTACCGACCCATGCAAGGGTCTTACTATAGAAAAATAGTGGTGGGCACTCTGGATTCTCACACAGACCCGAAACCTATTTCCGAGCATTCTACAGTTGATCGTTACCTAGAGAAGGGAATCAAACGAAGGGTAAGCTTTTGAAAACTTAATAAGGTCATTTAAGAACAACCGAAGGACTTATAAATGACTCAAAAGTCCATCCGATGATAATTTTTCATGATATTTTAAAAAAAATAATAAACAGTTTGATGATTTTCAAAGGGATCATATTCAATCATAAATATGTATCAAAATGATCATAAACAATCACAAATATATACAAGAACAAACATTAACAATCATAAACGGATACCAAAACGGTCATTTGAAGATTATTTTCAAAGATTTCAAAATGATCATTTGAAGATCATTTTCAAAGCCATCCTTTTCAAATAAATGATGAATTTTCAAAACAATAATAAACGATCATAAATAGACATTAAAACGATCAAAAATCATTTTTCAAGTCATCATTTTAAAATACAATGGTGATTTTCTAAAGGATTTAAAAAATGAATACAGATACTTCAAGGGCAATATGGGGAAGGGTTTCAGATATTCACGAACAGTTTGATCACAATATGGGGAAGCGTTTTAACTTAATCTCCTTCAATCAGATATCAAGACATTGAGTTCCAATTATTTTTCAAAACACTCGTTAGAAGATACATTGTAAACATATTTAAAAAGGTATTGATCCTAAGCTGAGGCAATGTCATTCAGGCAATGCACATAAAGTGTACACCTACATGATGTACGATAACTAGCCCTTTTCATCGATCAAGGAACTAGCCCTGCATAATTATGCAAGTTCAGACCATCCTTATAATGCCTCCTTCAGAACAGACCCCCAGGTCAACACAGAGATAACAATTAAAGAATCTACTACCCAACTTCAGCCTTTTCTAGTCGCGCCGTTTTTGTTAGCACAAGGCATCAACATATATATATATATATATATATATATATATATATATATATATATATATATATATATATATATATATATATATATATATATATATATATATATATATATATATATGGGAGCTGATCCATTGATAGCGCTAGCAAAATGGAGTATTTGCTAGCGCGATCTGGGCCGTCCATCCTGAAAGATGGACGGTCCAGATCGCGCCTTTTTCGAAAACTGTCAGTCGTCCGCGACATTATATCGCGGACGAATTTTTTTACCTTTTTGCCCCTCCACCCGTCCGCTACATTGTATCGCGGACGACTGACAGGCCCTGACGCATGTCAAAAAAAAGTAATCCGCGACACAATATTGCGGACGACATTTTTTACCTTTTTGCCCCTCCATGCCGTCCGCTACATTGTATCGCGGACGGTCCAAATCTTCTTTTACATTTTTTTTAAGTTCGTCCGCTACATAATGTAGCGGACGTTTTTTAACAAAAATACCGTCCGCTACATTATGTAGCGGACTATTTTACTTTCTCGAAAAGAGACATCTGTGTTGTCAGAGCTCTTGAAAAAAGACAACCAACTTTTATTTTCTCTTTCCCCCTCATCTCTTATCTTCTCTCTTCTGGATGAGCTCCTTCAAGACGGTGGAAGGGTGATAGAAATGGAGGAGGTTGAAGACCCTAGAACAAAATGACAATCTGTTGCTAGCCAATTTCATGAATGGTTCCAGCCTGCAGGTGGAAGTGCTAATTAAGTGTGCTCGTTTTGGAGTCTTTTTTACCAATGGCAATCTGTTGCCAACGAACTTCATGAAGATTTGTTCATCAGGATCAAAGTAAGAAGAGAGAGAAAAAGAAGAAGTCAGAATGAGAGAAGGGAGGGAAAAAAAGAAGACTAGTCCGCTACATTATGTAGCGGACTAGTCTTCTCTTTTCCCTCCCTTGCGGACACATTAATGACACAGAAAAGTCATACCACACATGTGTGGGCCTGTCATTCGTCCGCGATACTATGTCGCGGACGGCATGGAGGGGCAAAAAGGTAAAAAATGTCGTCCGCAATATTGTGTCGCGGATTACTTTTTTTTGACATGCGTCAGGGCCTGTCAGTCGTCCGCGATACAATGTAGCGGACGGGTGGAGGGGCAAAAAGGTAAAAAAATTCGTCCGCGATATAATGTCGCGGACGACTGATAGTTTTCGAAAAAGGCGCGATCTGGACCGTCCATCTTTCAGGACGGACGGCCCAGATCGCGCTAGCAAATACTCCATTTTGCTAGCGCTATCAATGGATCAGCTCCCTATATATATATATATATATATAACTTAAGTTAAGCTGCCTGCGCGATCTGTCCGTGCATGAGATTTATGGACGATTCATATCTTTTTTTTTTTTTTACCTTTTTTTAACTACGTCCTCTACATAATGTAGTGAATGTATTTTTGATAAAAATACCCTCTTATTCTTTCGTCAAATTCTCTCTCTCTCTCTCTCTCTCTCTCTCTCTCTCTCTCTCTTTGTCCCATTCTTTATCCATCTTCTGCCGCCATCAGAGCCACCGCCATTCCTCTGCCAACATCAAGATTGTTTGATCTAACAACATCAATGGGGATGGTGCCATGTTGTGGGTCGCGATATATATGGAGGTGGAGGTCGCGATAAATCGACAAATCTCACCGATTAGGTTGGGGGTAGAAGGCGATGTGGTCGGTAGCTCTCACAGCTTGGGTGGTGGCATCACTGTAAAAGGTGCTTAGCAGTTTCACGGTAAGGGGGCTGATGTGTGGTCCGTCGATCTAACAGTGATGAGCAGTGGTGCTCAGCGATGGCACGGTAATGGGTATGATGTTTATGGCGGTGGGTGCATGTGGGTGGTAGTGTGGTGGTGGTGGTGGTTATGGGTAGTCAAACTGAACCCATTTGGACCCAAGTTCACGCCATCTAATGCCGAAATCAAGGGCGCGAATCAACCTACCGTACCCTACTTACTACTACTACTAACCGCACCAGTAGTGTATTGATGTGGACTCGCTGAATTGGAACCCTCGTCCACCTTGCGCTTACCAAGCAGGAAAGCAGTCTCAACCACTTCCTGTAAATAGTCATCAAAGGGGACAATGGTCGAAAGGGTTACACTAAGAGCAGAGGCCAGAGATATAGACTTGGTTTGGATTGGAAACCCTGCAGGAGATCACCGGTCCCCATCCAACATAGCAAGCATTAGATAGAAAGTAATGTTCGAACTTGGGCCGATTAATATTACAACTTTATACAATTCAACGTAAAAAACTAGACGTGAAGCTTAGCTTGCGTTATTCTACATTCAACTCCATGGAAACAAAATACGAATGATGAAGCAAACATATAGCACAAATATGCCTAAATAGGCCAAACCGGCCAACTGGATCTAAATAACCTGACATAGAAGATTTACTCTTATCGTACAAGGCTCTTGGTGCAGCACTTGAATATTCGACATCAATATTCTCCCATCGAATCCCCATATACTGAAGAAAAATGATCTTCTTTTCTTCCAATAAGCAATGATGAAAAGTGCTCTTTCCATTCAAGAGGACCCGCAAATGGCATAAGACCACATAACACCGGCAACAAAAGCAGCACACTTCCATAGAACACAAATTGCCTGATCCAATATGGACACATTGTGTTGCATTTTGATCTCCCAGAAACATTGACGGGCCCATATAGAATGGAAAACAAAACTGACGTAAAAATGTTTGCGAAGAAATGCAACAGGCATAGAGTCTCCCAATAGAAAAGCCAATGATATCCACTACCTCCGAGTGTATCAATGCAAAATTTCCCAACGAAACCACAGGCAACTCCTAATAGCAAGAGTATGAAAGTAATTGGCATTGTCTGCTTTGAAGTTGCTGAACGTTGCAATAGCAAATAGGCAATTACCAGGATCATAGACACACCGAACAAAATACGACTTAGAACTTGCACCTGACACTTTAGACTATAAAGTCCAGAGTTGAATGATGACATTGGCTTTGGAATCCACCATGACTTTGGCTCCTGAAAAAAAAAAAAAAAACAAGCATCATACAATAGTTTGTGCGCACAACATGCACCCACCTATCAAAAGATGCATCAAGCGACAAAACTCACATGCAAGACTACGTAAAAGGTAGGGTTATTCGCTGTTCAAATATTTTAACAAAATTGGTGATAAGACACCGAAGCAGGCAATTTTCGAATTTTTAATCTTGCAAAGAGGTAAAATATCAAAATCCTAGATTCAACCACAAATACGTATATGGCAAAGTGCTTACGAAGTAGCAAGTCTTAGAGGACTAAGATGGACATGATTGAGGCCATGAATTGTCAAACTATGCTCTCCCATCAATTTCAATTTCCTAAGGTAGTTCTTATAATCTTAAAAAAAGTAGGATAGGTCTTTATTACAGCAAACCTTACGGGAGCTTAGCTCAATTTACCCAAATTAAGTGGGAAATACATTCACAACAAATCAGCATCTCAGTGAACTTTGAACATGAAAAGGTAGTACTGTAGATGAATTTTAGAACAAGTGAAGATAATGCTTACATCAACAGGTTTACAAGATGCAGTAGCTTCAGTAATCCTCTGCGGAGAGTATTTGTAAGTACCATAAGCAAGGGAAGTCAACATGATGAATAGACCAGCAACAAGGCAATCTATGCACTTTCTAAGGAGCTCAGCATATCTTGTGTCCTCTAATTGACTTTTGAACTTTTCAGCTTTCAAGGACGCCCTAGAAATACCCATTGATAATTTAAACCTCTCCAAAAGATTTGAGGTAGAATCAAGAGCTAGCTGTGTTTCTTTCAGCTGCAACTTCCTCATGGTAAGACCTATCTCAAATGTCTTCAGGTCATTTGAACGAGCTTGCTCCATCACAGAATTTTCAAGGGTGTTAAACATGATCTGGTTAGTTAAAGATTTCCGCGCATCAGGAGAAACACAAGCCAACTGTTGGTTTGTTTGCTCAGAAAATATGGCAAGCTCACGGGTAATTACTTCTGTCGGCATATACTCCTCAATCTCTTCATGAGTACTGAATTGTTCCCGACTGGTGACCTTTGGCTGGCTGTCTTTCACACCAGAATTGCATTCAGAGTCTCTGCTGTGAGATACGCATGAATTTGGATCACAACAGCTACTTCTTTTGTTGGGATAGACAAAACGTTCTCCGCCATCTTTTGAAGATTCATTGATTAATCTCAGAGTCGTTAACGTGCTCCGAAATGATTTCTCAAAGCTCCCCACAAAACAATCAAACTTTTTCCCGAAAACCTGTTCCAACAACAATTAAAAAGCATCAATTTAACACATTTGAAGTTGTGACTTATACTTAAAAAGCCAGACAACGAGGATGTCACCAATTTAAGACCAAACTTACATTGGCTAAGGACTCCCTAACCGCCAGAGTACAAATCTGCGAATGGATATATCAAAAACAACCATTGCATCAGATGCCAAACTTAGAGCATGAAGGTCATATTACAAGCAAGAGCAAAGGAAGCATAGAAGAGTTAAACCCACCATTAATGGTGGGCTTTACCTCTCAATTCCCTTTATTTTTTACCAGATCTGCAAAGGGCGCAACATCTGGATGATCCACAGCCGAGAAAGTTACCAGCTGGGTGATTGCAGCCATCTACAGCAGATCTAAATAGGCAGTAACATGCAGCGTCTGTAGAACCGTCATATTGCGCATATGGGAAAACCAAGTTCACAGATATTATGATGATAAAGAAGAATAGTTGGCGATTGCAGAGATCCTGAGGCAAATTGCCTTAGTAGGAGAATAAAGAAAGTACCGTAGATAGATGATCAGCAGACATCCTTTCCCCAGTCACATCTTTCCTTTCCAAGACCTAAAATCAACATAAAGTAAGTACCATATTATCAACCAAAATCGATTACTAGTAGTTGAAAGTGGAAAAAGGAACAAAGGGATCAGGAGAATATATTACATGGTCGACTGGGTGTTGTCAAAACCTTAGTAGCAGGAACTACTCATACGGTGACGCTTCTCTCTTGGAAACTCACTTTTGCGATCCCATGTTAGGAGCTTCCTGGGATTACGTCCAAAGCTAACATGGGAACTTGATCCCGTCAGCAAGACAGAGATGCATGGAACAAGTGTCCCACTTCCTTCAAGTTCTTAAAACCTCCTTGTCCTTTATTGACTATCCTCATCGAGAGAACAGAGCTTGTCAATTAGCGTTCTCTCTCTCTCTCTCTCTTCCCCCCCCCCTCCCCCCCCCCCTCCCTCTCAATTCATTTTGTCCCATGTCTAACCCTGTTGGATGGGAGATGTGCCTCTTAGGATGTAGTGAACAACAGCAGCAGAACTACTTTTACCTTTGTTATTTTTAAAGGCAAGTAGCTGGTAACCACTTTGACGTAACGAGTAGAATGCAACAATTTACTGTCGCTTATGGTATTTTCAAGGAAAAAAGTGTACACAATAATTAAGTGTGTGACATATTAAACAAATAGTAATACTTTTATTTATTCAAGCCGCTTCCAAACTTAGATTCTTCCAAGTGCTTACAGTCCCCCGCCCCCGTTCCCGCTCCCACCCTCGTTCCTACTCCCGCTTCATGCAACTAAGGTCAGAATGAAAGTACAAGCTAACCTTGAAAGAGAAATGCCTCATTTCAAAAAGAATAATGGTTAAAAGATCGTTGAATCCGTTGATTACTTTAACAGCATAAGTTGCTAGAAAATAGGCCTACCCATGTATATTGAGAGGTGCATCATCACTACCTACATATATTCAATACAAATTGCACTTGAAAGGGGGACCAGACCCAACCTGGGAGTCTTGGACCCAAGAATTTTCCAAACATGAGTTCGACTACTAGGTTAACTAACCAGTTGCTATCAAAGCTTAGGCCATGAGAAGTGAGCCTGAAATTGTATGCCACGCTTAATATAGGCCAATACTTGAGGCTTAACAATCCTATTGTCGTTTTTAACTCTCCATCCCGTGCTTAAAAAATGTGAGGCACATAAATCAAGCCTAGGCAACTTGTATGATTTCCTTTCTATGCATAAAGCTTCTGACTTTAAGGCAACCATGCCGAGGTGAACAAGGACGATAAATGATCATTTCAGTTTGATATTGGAAGGAAGCTAGAAAGTGGTATGCTATGAAAAAAAGAAGGGGGGCAGGACAGAACCTAGCTACCTAAAGTTTACCTAAACATTTCTCATGCAGAAAACCTATACCTGGCTATGCCATGTTGGTCGATTGATTACCAAGGAAAAATCCTAAAAATTTGAGAAAGAACTAAGGAGAAGGAAATAAATTAAAAAAAGGGATCTCTACGATTTATTTGAGCTCATATTTCTTTCGTAGTCCACAAATTGTTAGATAGATACGTTGTCCTAAGCAGACTAAATAACATAACAATCAAAACCCACTAAGGGTGACATGTCCATAATGCTTCAAGACTACTTGAAGATAATTTCACCTTGTTTCATCTTTGATAGGGAATTAAACAATAATCAGCCAAAAGATTTTATTTTTATGCCTACAAACATAGTAATTTAATTTAAATCAGTAGAGTTGTTGCAATATTATATAGTTGAGGTTATTTGCAAAGCATTTACATTTTCTGGTCAAATAGTCTCAACTAAACTGGCCACGAGAACAACTACAAGCATTATGACAGATGCTAAATGAACTCGGTGTCAGTGTCCGAATCGGACATGTGTCCAATTGTCAGACTTGCCAATTTCTAAAATTACAGGACACGCGACACGGATCCATTTTGGACATGGACACAAGGACACAGATAGAACATCTATTTTCAAATAGTACTTTATATAAGATTAATACAAACTATAGGGGTGGATACGATATTATGAAAAAGTAGCATGAATTCTGATGCTGCTGTTGTGGAAAAGAAAAGTATAACATGTGAAGGTCATTTATTATGATCCACATGCCTATTCACAAGTCAGACGCCTCGAGGTAATCGAGGTAAGGCTCTCTCTCCCTCCCTCCCTCCCTCCCAACCAGATCTGGACTCTTCGTCTTCTTCAACCTTAATCTTTCACAATCCATGGCGTTCTCTCCTCTCTTCTCTCCTACCCAGATCTGGACTCTGCACCTTCTTCCTCCTTAGATCTTCATCTTCCATCATCCATGGCGACAGATTTCTAGAGATAACTCTCCAATCGGCAACGTGGCATGTCCGGTACGGATCCCATACCCATATCCATGTCGTGTTGACACAATATTTTGATTCAAAGTGTCGATTCCGTGTAACAAAGATTATGACCACAACTTATGGTAAATCAAGATTCATAACCAACAGGACCCTGAGGGAATTACTAGAGCGAGGTTGGAGGTGTGTACTTCAGCTAATGCTAATCTATGTGCTCAAGGTTTGTGATCAATGTGAAGCAAAACCCAAAAGACTTGAGATGCGTGTTGTTGAGTTATTAGAACATATTTTATATGGACATACATAATAATTGTACATGATACCTTGCACCTAATGCAACATAAAGGTCTTCCTACTCAACCTTGGTGGTCATTTTTTTGAATGAGCAGGAATAAAGATCGAGAAAATCAGGTATAGGCAAATGGGCGCACACAGAATGCAGGCTGAAGTTTGGAGGGCAATGTGTAACTGCTACTGATACTTTAGACATAGCGAGAATGGCTTAGCTACTCTGAAACTTCTGTGAACGTGTAAAATATTTTAGTGGCTGCTTGTTACTAAATACAAGCTTACGAAAGCTGTACTTTAAATTTTGTGTTAATGGCTTAAGGTACGCTCCTTGCCCAATAATATGATCAGATGATATTCAGATGATTTTCTTCGACATTAACAAGGGCCTCGTATATTGTAAATTGAGATAAGAAGTTAATTCATCATAAAACAACTTATAGCATGTCCAGCTGCCTCCTTAATATAAACTTAATTTTACCCTTGCTTCACAAGATCCTCGTGATGGACGTTGCAAATAAAACATACAGATTGACTACTATACAATCGATATCAATGCCTACATGGCCACTCAAAAAAATTTAATCAAACATCTGACAGGCATCCCAATCTTAACATAAAGCTGTACCCAACTCCCATATTGATTTTATCTGGATAGCCATCAAAGACTTCGTATAAGATTCCAATCTTAAACCAGCATATTGTAAATTGACATAAGAAGTTAATTCATTCATAAAACAACTTATAGTATGTCCAGTTGCCTCCTTAATATAAACTTAATTTTACCCTTGCTTCATAAGATCATCAAGTTCTTGATGTAACCATTCCAAAGGGTTGCTTGATCTCCTTTAACTTTGGTTCCTAACATGTTGCCAAGTCAGAGACATTCTTTGCCTCAAGAAAAACATAAAGCACAAGGCTAACAAAGCACATCCTATTGTTCTCAGAAAAATCAGGACAGCCAAACGCAAAAGTACTGAGAGAAATCAAGAGTCTTCCAGAAAGCTGTCATTATAGCTTGGTTAGTTTCTAACCATAAAACTGATTCAACCTCAGCCGAACATCATGACTCGAGTAAAATCATTGTTCTAAAAATTGGACCATTCATTGAACAGGAGAGATCGTTAAATTGCTGGTCAACCGTAAATGAACTGTGACATCATACACACCATCAATCAGTAGTTTAAAAATTATATAGATCTACATATATTCTTCAACTCCAAAACTCTAACTTGCCAGCATATATCATTATCATATCTATTTAGAGAAATACAAACTTGAAAAATAGAGAGCTTACCGGCCTTATAGTCCATGCTAACATAGGCAATAAATGACATACACAATTTCATGCTACCATAAGCAATAAATGTCATTTCTGTAAAACTGAGACTACTCAGTTGTCAAACACTTTCGTAAGTATTTTATGTTGTAAATTCCTGGGTCTCACGGATTGATGGCGAACACTCTTATTTCGATGCTTTTGAGCGGTCTAACTACTTAACAGAACCGGAATGAGAACCAGTCAACGGCTCCAATGGTCAGACCGGCCATTAGTTCCAGTTTTTAACACTAAGAATACTAATTTTACGGTGACGTGTTGTATTAATTAGCGATGCATAACAAGTACTAAACGCGTTATGTATCAATGTCAAAGTTAGACGAGGTTCATGCCTTATCTAACGATATGCAGCCTACAAGCCTAGAAAAGAAAATGCTACTAACCGGGTGTCTCTCAAGAAGATTAACTTACAACTCTGTAGATTAGTATAGAGGGAGGTGGATAGGAGCCGAAGAATTCAATATCAGATATGCTAATCCATGAAAAATATAGAAGAACAGAAATAAAAACAGGCAATCTCATTCACAATACCGCTAGTCACCTAGATAGAAAAACTTCTTATTAGCCCCAACCCATAGAAGGGAACAAAGCAAACGAAAGAGTATATGTATGTATTTCTAACTTTGCATTATTGTAGATCCTAACGATTTACCGTTTTCTCTACAAGTAAAATTTATTGTGAAAGTGAAAAAAGGTGCGCCTCCTAAGCATATACAAATTATACCAAAGATTAGCTCGACAGAAAAACCCACACAAACAAAATAGCATTTGAACAAGAAAACAACAAGATAAAAGTCTCCTAACCTTTCTAACACACCCCTCCCCACTTGACCATCTTCCCATCTCCATAGTCAACCAGCACTGCAGGTTTCTAAGCTTTTGATTCAATTTGAAATAGGAGGAAAACACCATACGGTCTCCAGTCAGAAGTGTCAAAAAGCTTCATGGCCTTCTACTCAATCAGCTCTTAGAAAGACCAAGACGTTGACTGTCATTCCAAAATATTAGCCGTCATCCAGATCTCCAATGTCTTGGGAGAATAAGTTCAAACAAGAAAACAACAAGATAGAAGTCTCCTAACCTTTCTAACCCACCCCTCCCCACTTGACCATCTTCCCATCTCCATAGTCAACCAGCACTGCAGGTTTCTAAGCTTTCTATTCAATTTTGAAATAGGAGGAAAACACGATACGGTCTCCAGTAAATAGTGTCAAAAAGCTTCATCGCCTTCTGCTCCTCAGCTCTTAATGAAAGACCAAGACGTTGACTGTCGTTCCAAAATATTAGCCGTTGTCCAGATCTCCAATGTCTTGGGAGAATAAGTTAACTAATTCATTTATCTATAGAGGGGGGAGTACTGTAGTGGTTTACTAAACCATTAGAAAAAAGAATACTTAAGTAATTAATTGCCCAAAGAAAGGAGACCTAAGTAGACTCCGCATATAAACCAACTCAGTTTCTTTCAGACTATGCCACCAAGTGTGCCTTAGTGGTTTGCTAGTGCAATACCAAGAGCCTAGTTACGATAAAAAAATGAAAAATGCTCGGACTATCTAAATGTAGAAGATAATGGGAACAACAAAATCTCAAGATGGTTGTCAATCTCTTATGCTTTGATTTGAAACATCACTTCATAAATGTGATATCCCACATCCAATGTAGGATAGTAGGAGATTCGCCTTAGAAGACCAGCCAAGGAACAGCAGGAGTGCCTACTTGGCTAGCCCTTTTGAGCCATAGGGCCGTGGACTTCGGTCATTATAACAGACCCCTTAGCCCCGCCTTTGCAAACGATCTGCTTCCGCATCATCTTCCAACAGTCTCCTAAAAATGACACAAAAAATCTAAAGCACAGGGTCTACTGTAAAATTCAGCTTTCGTACTTTTTGTTTACAATATCAAGACTGAATCTTTTGCTGTGACCCTGTCTTTATTTTCAACCAAAAACGCAACCTTTTCCGAAAGTGGTATAAATTGACATGCTGCAAAATTCAAATTTCAAACTTCTTCAATATATTAGAAAAACCAATCTTTTGCTGCCTCCACCAAAAATATGGTACTTGGAGACCTCAAACAGAACAAATAAACTATCTTTACCATCCTACAAATATGTACATTCAAGGGATTTAGCATCAACTCTGTGGCAAAAAAATTAAACTTTTTCAGGAAAAAGATTGACGGACCTGAGAGATAACGGCGGCAATTGACATTCCGAGTGGAAGAGCGAGCGCGTCGACATCACTCTCCTTATGCCGAACCGACCCGATCAAGACCCTCGGGTACCGGCGAGTACCCAAAGCCCGAACGCCTCTCTGTCTCGAATGCGAAGAAGAGGAGGACGAAGATGACGGAGCAGCGTCGTCATTCTGGGGTTTGATCTTCTTCTTTTTCTTCTTCCTGTTAATTAGAATCGATTCGCCGCCGGTGATGGATGAGTTTGAGTTGGGTAGAATTTCGGCCGCGGAACGGGAATCAACGTCGCCGGTGGAGGTTGAAGCGTTGGTTTCCATTGGGACGGGGTTAATTTGGAAAGGTCGTAAAGTTGTTAGTTGAGCTTTAATGTGTGTGCGCCAGTGTGTGTGAGAGAGGGCGTGTGTTTGGAAAACCAAATCTGTGAGGCAACGGGCTCCTTCAACGGGAGCATCTGACTTAATCATTAACACACGCGATACCGTGTACAAAATTAAAGTTAATAATATAAAATATTATTAAAAAATTAAGTATCTAATGTATAATGTATAAGGTGCATTCGATAAAATAAATTATACATTTTAAAAATTAATAATTAGTATAAATAGTTAAGTAGTATAGATAAGTGTAAATTTTGTTAAAATGTAAACTTGTAAAATTAAACATATCTTTATAGATAGTTACTTACTAATTAAGATCTTTATTTTGTCACATTTTATAATTTTTCTTGTAATGTCACTTGTCACCACTATAGGTAGGTAGTTATGCAACACATAAAAAAAAGTGTTTTATAATTTTACCCTCATTTTGGACACGTGTCAGCATTAAATCACTCTCAATGTAATACCAAAATGGTATTACACCAAAAGTGAAAAAAGTTTTGGCTTTATATATAGTATAGATATAGATTAGTACTAGCCCAGAAACCATACAAAGCACATTTCAATTTTATTAATAGTCATTTATTTCAGTAGTTTTGAATTGCATAATAAAAGCTATTACCCAATTTTATAATTTTATGATTATATCATCAAAGATAGTCACTTTTACTTTTTTGGTGAACTTTTTTTAATAAAATAAATTAATTTTTGTGATGAAATATCAATAAGTAATGTTCTTGTGCATATTTGCCAATTCTAATTAGGTAACTATACAGGTGAACAAAAACTAGAAGTTTATTTCGTACATAAAAATAGTAAATTTCACTGATAAATATACGTGAAGAATATATTGAGATCAATTTGCTATTGTTGAATACATTTTTATTATTTTTTAAGTATCTTTTAAAAATAATTTGCACATCATGGGTTACCCATAATGTTAACTATATATTAGTTTAATTTTGATAGAAAAAAATTTAGTCCATATATTTTCTAATAGCATGTGACTTATAAAATTTAATCAGCATGACTAATTAAATAAGGATGACATGACGTTGTTAGAAGCAACTGAAATCCACCAGTAAAAAATACAGAGAAAATAATAATTATTGCATGAGGTAATTATATAAAGTTTACAGAGATTACAAAGTTTAATCAGCATAACTAAATTGGATTGCTCAAAACCTCTTAATAGCAAATTATTAAACAACATATAGCCAACATTTAACAAAATATATAACAAGCATGCTTACTAAGTCAGATTTTTCTTCAAATATAATAAGATTTTCAATCTAAATTTTAGACTACATTCATCGCAACATAACTAATATCTTTTTAGATTTTATATGCAATTCAATTTTTTAGATATATAGTTTTGTCTTTTCATATATGAAAGAGTATTTAGGAATATAAAAGTTAAACATAAATCATAATGTATTGATATATAGCTAATGCAGAATTTAGAGTGCTTAAGAGTTTAATTACTCACAATAAAAGCACTATAGAAAAAATTTTGTTCAAAACTTTTCCAACATAATTAGTTGAATTCAACTCATACTCACATACTTAAAGTTTTAGATTTACACTATATATATATATATATATATATATATATATATATATATATATATATATATATATATATATATATCTCATATGTTATTTGCATACTATGATATTTATATATTTAACTAATGCGACTGAATATGATAACGCAAAAACTTAGAGTAAGAAAATTATTGACCAAAATGTTTAACTAACATATTTATCAAGTTAGATTCATCTTTGAATTTACCAAGTTGACAATTCAGTAACAATATGACTTAACCATGCTAACTTTGTTTTATTTTGTACATATCTTTACAATAAAATTTTACAATAACTTCTTTGTGCAATAGATCATTGCTTATTATCACATTATGCATTCAATGTGAAATAAAATTTACAAACACTATCTATTAATAGAAAAGTGCCGTTAAAAGTCAATATTATCTTGGATGGATCCTTGTCTCTAAAGATTGATTAGTTCATATAATTGTTATTGAATACATACAACAAGCACCACTTATAGTTATAATCGACTCTGTTATAGTCAAAATTAAGTTTCAAAACTTATAATTAGTCTAATATTCACTAATTGGTCTTATTATTTATGTGAATTTAATCAACTATAAAATAATATACTTTATATTGGTTGTTACTGTCTTCTAAAAATAAATTGTTTTTTCTATATTCAATTACAATAAGCTTTGTAAAATTACTTAAAACAAATTCATTACTCAATATACTAAGACTACACTAATTGTATCTTTTTCTTCAAATCTCATATTTAATTGTTTTTAAAATCCTTATATATGGGATATATTCAGTTCGTGTGAGGTCTTATTTAAAATATTGACTTATAATTTGTTTATTAAATCCATATATTCATTTTTTACGATTATTATCTTATGTTTATTATGTATATATCTATATTTGAACAAAGACTATACATTTAACTCAATCACAACGTCATTTTTTCTTTGTAAATCTAATATATTATTTTTTATTTTTCAGTTATTTGCACTTTATATTTACATTAAAAAATGATTCTAATAAAATAATAGTCAAAATTAAGTCCTAATAAATTAGTGTATTTATTAGGTTGAGTTTTGAAATTATTAAACATTAAACAACGCATAGGAATAGAACCCTAATTATTCTTGCAAAATTAATCAAACTTAAAAATAAGGACCCATCAAAATTAAAATCAATTGTTAGGTCCTTTTTTATAAGTCTCATAAGTTACTTAACTTGAATTGTAACATTATCTTTTTCTTCTAAATTGCAAATATATATATATATATATATATATGTATATAAGTTTTTATATTCATATTAGAAAGTGGTATTAATGATTTAATAATCGATATTGATCCTAATAAGTTAGTATATTGCTTAGGTTGAGTTTTAAAATGATTAGAATTAGTTTTCAAATTATATAGGGCTTACAGAAACCCCTCACTAATCCTACAAATTTAATTAAATTTAAATAAAATAAGGATCCTATTAAAATTTAAATCAATTATTGATCACATTTTTGTTGTAAATCTCATAAGTTATTGTCTTTGGGTCTATGGATTTTTATTCTTATCATTAGAGAACACTATTTAAGAACATTATTGTCAAAATAAAATCTTGATTAATAGTTTTGCACATCGATTAGATAGAGTTTTAGAATGATTAGAATGATTTTTTAAAAATAAATAAGGCTTACTAACATAAGAATTAATTAATATTAAAATAGAAAACCTATCCAAGATAATATTGGATACCTTTAGAGACACTATCCTGGTTAGTATAAAATGTTTATAAGTCTATTTCACTTTTTTATGATGTGTTATGTAAAGAAGCGATGACGTGTTGCGCAAAGAAATTATCATTGTCTTTCTCGCTTCACTTATTATATGTTATATAGATAGATATGGATTAGTTGCGCATAAATTCCAATAGTTTGGGTCTGTTGGCAGAAAACAGTCTTAACTTTTTATTTTTATTATTTCTAAGGCTAAGCACGGTTCAGTCAGTTCTGTTTGGAGGTTGAATACCAAACCAAATCGATCAATCTCGGTTTAGGAAAAAAAAAATGCCAAACTTTAGTTGAACGGTTCGGTTTTCGTGGGTTGAACGGATTGAACAGATCGGTTTGGGGGTTTAATTGATTTTGGCCAAGCTCAATTATGGGCAAGCTTATGCCAAAAAATTAAGCTCCAAAATGTTAATAAGCTCCGAAAAAATTGAATTTTTTTTATCATAATTGATAACACTCAGTGAGATGAGGGCGGTGGGTTGCTCCCATTTTATATAAGTGATTAGATAAATAGGGTTAGTAAAAAATAACTGAGGTTAAGTAAAGATATAATTATACGGTCGATTTGGTTTAGAAAAATTCAGACCAAATCGACCGAACTGAATGAACGATTTGAAAAAAAAAGAAGCCAAACCGATTGGTTTTTAGATCGGCTTGGTATTAGATGGATCGCTCGATTTAATTTTCATAGTTGGACCAGTTTCAATAGTTTAAATGCTCACTCCTAATTATTTCCATCACCTCATACTTTCATTATGTACACGCCTTGCGCAGGGGGGGGGGGGTGAAGGGGTGGTTTGTGTGTTTGAGTTTGAGTCAGAGTCAAATGGGTGGCTGACCCATTTAGACACATTTACTCATGGATTAACTCGGGGTAGTGTTTGAAATAGTTTTTGTTTTCAGTTTTCTGTTTACTTTTGAAAACTAAAAAAGTATCACCGTTTGACAGACAATTTTAGTTTTTTTTAAAGCTCCATAAGGAGTTCTCGAGTGTGTTTGAAACTCATTTCAATTTTTAGAAAAACCAAAACATCTTTAATTTTTTTTTTACAAAACTGATGGATTGTTTGATATAGTTTTGCCTAATTGATTTTTGGTTTCTTAGTTTTTTTTCTTCTATTTTTCCTGTCTTTTCTTCGCTGTTATTTTTCAATACCTGATAGTTTCTTTTGAGCTCCTATGTTCAACAACTAGAAGTGCCCCCATCACGACCAACGCATCTCATCTGCTTTCGTCTAACTACTGCTATGGTAGTAACACACTATCTTGCAAATTAAGGATTCATTGGTTTGATAGGGGATTTATGGGGGTGAGTAGTTTAATTGGTTTGGAATTTACCTACACAAATTGAATATACTAGGGCTAACTGATGGATGAAACCTTTTGTGGTGTTTGTTGTAGAAATAATGGTGGTCGGTATGATGGTGATTTAGATTAGGAGTGATGGTGTCGTGGTGGTGATCGATGTTAGAGGGTTTGGTGTTCTGCAGTATTGGTCAGTGGTAGTGGTGGTGTTTGTGGTTATCAGTGGTTATGATGGTGGGTGGTGTTCATGGGTGTTGACCACTGGTGGTGTTAGCGAAGGTCAGTGGCTATAGTCATCGTGGTGTTGGCAAGTTTAGTGTTTGGGTGTGTTGATCAGTAGTGGTGGCAGATTGGCGGTCAATGGCTGCGATGGTTGGTACTGTTTGTAGTTTGGTGTTCAGAAGTGTTGGTCATAGGTGGTGGTGGTCAATGGGTACGGTGGTTGGCAATGTTGGTAGTTTGGTGTTATTGGGTGATAGGTGTTGGTGATGAAGATTGAAGGGAAGAAGAGACATAAAATGCTTCAATAATAGTTGAAAGGTAGATCTAAAAAAAAATCAAAACTAAAAACTTGAAACTTCAAAATGGAGTTTTTAAAAACAGACCCATTTTGAAAATTGGTTTATAAAACTGAAGGGAAAAAAAATTAAAATTGTGTGTCAAATGCCAATATCTTTTCCAGTTTTTAAAACTGAAAACAAAAACTAAAACTGTTTCAAATGCTACCTTCAGTTTTCAGTTTTTTTTATCCACCTTTTAACTTTTGTTAGAAGCATTTTATGTCTCTTCTTCCCTTTAATCTTCATCACTAACACCTATCACCCAAGACCACCAAACCACTAACATTGCCAACCACCATACCTATTCATTGCCACCACCACCACCAATGACGAACACTCTCGAACATCAAACTACAAACACTGTCAACCACCCCAATTACTGACCGTCGATCTGCCACGACTATTGATCAACACACCTGAATATCAAACTTGCCAATACCGCCAACCACCATAGCCACTGACCTTCACACCATCACCAGTGACCAACACCCACATACATTGTCAACCACTGGAGCCACTGATAACCACAACCATCACCAGCACCACTAACCAACACCACGAAACATTAAGCCTTCTGACATCTGTCACCACCATGGCACTACCATTCTTCTAAATCTAAATCACTATCATGCCAACCACCATTGTCCCCACAACAAACACCACCAAAAGATTTCATCGATCACTTTACCCTAGTATCTTCGATTTGTACAGGTAAATCCTAAGCCAATCAAACCATTCATCCAATCAAACCAATGAAGCCCTAATTCACAAGCTACTACCATAACACTAGTTGGACGGCGGCAGATGAGATATGTTGGTCATGGTGGGGGCACTTTTGGTTATTAAATATAAGAGCTCAGATAAAGGTCTTAAGTATTGGAATATGAAAGAAAAGAGAAGAGAGAAAAAACATAAAAAGAGAAGAGAGGGAAAATATAAGGAAAAAAAGAGTAAAAATCAAATATACAAAACTGTATCAAACAACCCATTAGTTTTGTAAAAAAGAAAAAAGAAAACTCAAAGAGGTTTTAGTTTTGATTTTTTTGAAATAAAACTGAAAATTGAAATGGATTTCAAACACCCCCTGGGTCAACCGGTAAATGGGTTAGTTTAGCACATTATCTCAATATTGACCCATTTATTAAAATCCGACCAATTTTTACCTTACAAATTTGACTTATTTTCTGAACTAAGCCAATTTAGACTATTATATTCTACTAACCTTTCTTGAGAATTAATTAATATTGTCTTAATTTTTAGCCATGATTTTACACTTGTAAAAATATGTAAAGCACTCATATTGCATGATTATATCTTCAAAAAGCATGAACATAATATATAAAAAAAGAAAAAATAAGAACGAAAACATAAAACCAAAGGTGTTCAAAATCGAAAATAATAAGAAAGCAAATAGGCTAAGATCGATAAATATCATGAGATCACAGTTTGAACCTAAGGTTCCTGAAGTTGCCATCTTTCCTGTCGTGGAAATACGGCCAAGTATACTCAGGCAATAACATTCGAAATAACTTCGTTGTCCGAAATCAACTAGTTTGAGAAGTTGAACCCTATCTTCATTGGCATCATGTAGACTTTAAACATTAAACAAGCAATTAATTAGAAAGGAAAATGAAATGAAAAGAAAAAGAAACCTGAAGTTATTTCTAATAGGGAGAACATGGAAAAGCATGACAAAATTCTAACTTTAGTTACATCCATCCTTTAGGCGACTTAACTTCGAAAGAATCACTTTTAGAAAGAAGTTGTACTGAAGAGTGCATATACTTTTCAACCAAAATTGACACATTAAATAGATAAAAGACAAACTTAAAGTGTACTGACAAGTCACATAGCCAGTTCGTGCACACTAAGACTTCAATATATTTTGACACAAGTGAAGCACGATATTTGCCAATGATTTGATTTCCTACGCTAAAAGTAGATTCTGAGGCAGCATTAGTAATATGACATCTAAGAAGATCACGGGCCATGAAGGAAAGCTCAGGGTACTTCAAGGTAGCGTTTGAAAACACTTCCAGTTTTGATTTTCTGTTTAAAAAAAAAACAGTTTATATTTTTTAACAAAATCAAATGGGTGTTTGATTACTTAATTTTTATTTTGAATTTTTTCTTTTAGATGTTTAATTATCCAGTTTTTATTTTGAGTTTTTTCTTTGGTGGTGGTTTGTGATGGTGGTGGTGGGGCGTGGCAGTGGTCGGCGGCGGCTGCCGGCGGCCGACGGTGGCTGTGGTGGTGGTTTGAAAATAAAAATTAAAACTCAAAACTTCAAATGAAAGTATTCAAAAACAGCCTTGTTTAAAAAACTGGTTTTCAAAACTGAAGGGGAAAAAAAAAAGAAAATTGTATGCAAAATGAGGTTATTTTCTCCAGTTTACAAAACTGGAGAAAAAACTCAAAAAAAAAGAAAGAAAGGATTCAAACAGAGCCCAAGTGATGTTATTTCCAATAATTTTGAACATCCATTTGGTATTTTGTTTCCATGGCAATAATTTTTCTTCCAAGCATAGATCAAGCTTAAATCTTCTTATGTTCAACTCCTCCTCTGGATCTTCACATGACTCAAATTCCTGTGCAAAGACAGCGTACAAATAGAACACAAAGTTAGTATATGATAGATAGCATAAATGACAAATGACAAATATATAACAATTTTACATACCTCAAGTTCATCTCCACAGTCATCTCCCTCCTTGGTCGCACTCCCTTCTAATTATGCATGATTTTTTTGGAAGCAAACGTGGACGGATACACGTACATCATGGAATACCCAAACATTTTTAACTCCCTCACGAAATATTCCTGAATAGAGCTCCTTCAAACAATATGATAGCATCGTAAGCTTGTAAACTGAGTCCAAGAAAATAGCAAAAGGTAGCACATCATAATAACATTTAATGGCCTACACACAATTTGTTTCTCAGTGGAGTGATATTTCTTAGCAGAGTTGACATTGGGTCATCATATTGTGATTTAGTAATATTGCTTTAGGGTCACGATTTAGGGTAAATGGTTTAGAGTTTAGGTTTAGTGTTTGGAGTTAGGGTTAGGGTTCAGTATTAGGAGTTCAGTTTAGGGTTTACTTTGGGGTTTAGGGTAGGGCTTAGGGTTTAGGCTTTTAGCATTTTAGGGATTTCGGAGTTTTGGGTTTTAGCGTTTAGTTTGTGCTTCAATGTTGGGTACATGGTTTATAGTTTAGCTTTTAGAGTTTAAGGTTTAGTGTTTAGTTAGGAATGGCAATAGGACGGGTCGGATGCAGATTTCACGACATCCGTACCCGCCCCGATAGCCAAAATATATGACTTCGTCCCGCCACGCCATCGGATCAAGGCATGCAATTACCATCCCCGATCTGCCGAAGTATAAAAAAATTCTGTCCATCCCGATCCGCCCCGATCTAGATAGATACGGCTGTTGTGAGTTTAGATCCCGCGACGAAATCAAAATGGGTGAGGGTGAAGGAGTGGTCAAGATGCAACTGTTGTTTTTTCAGAGGCGCGGTGCAACTAATATCGAAATGGGTGGCGATGAGAAGTGGTCGAGGTGCGATGGTGAAGGAACGATGAAGTGGTCAGTGGAGGTGGTGACCAAATCTGAAATGCATGGGTGAAATTCACGTAGGGAGAGTGGAAGTGGACAATAAGCTGGGTGGAAGTTGGCAGGAAGAGATGACATGGGGGGTGAGTTGGCAGAAGAAAGATAGGGGAAAAAAGGAAAAGAGAAAGTGTGGCTAGGGTTTTTAATTCATTATTTATATGGACAAGATGGATGGCTCAGATTGTATCACATTTGGGGTAAGTTAAATATACGAGGCGGGTACGGGTCGGATAGCGGGGCGGATTAAACTATATACTAAATTTGACCCGCACCAGCTACGGGTTTAAAATTTTACTACCATACCCGTCCCGTGACCCGGTTAAAGTAAAAAAAAACTGCTCTTATGTGTGCGGGGCGGGGCAGAAATCCTACTGGTGCAGGTCAAATTGCCATCCCTAGTTAGTTCATATCTTGCGATTTAGGTTTTAGGGTTAGGGTTGACAGCTTAGGGTTTAGGGTATAGGACTTCGTATTTATGGTTTAGGATTTAATTTCAGATTTATGGCTAAGGTTTTGTTTAGGATTTGCGGCTTAGGGTTTGGATTTTAGGGTATATAAAATTTGTGGTTTAGTAGTTCATTAACTTAGAATTTTATCCAATCTATAGGTTTAATTTTGCTCAACCTATAAGTTTTAGTCCATATTGCTTTTAATTAATTATTTGGGATTTTTTATGTACTATCACTGCTTTTTAATTAGCCATATTAATTTTTATTTTTAATGGCTTTTAATTAGTCATTTGAAGCGTTAATTGAATTTATACTCCAAAATACAAATGTTACGTCCTACCTTGATGAGTTTGTAAGGTTATATGCCATTGCATCTAAAAAATCTCATAAAATTGCACATTTCAGGACATGGAAATTAAATACAAAAAAAATCACAAAAAATTCACAAACTAATTAATTGAATATTTCTCTACAACCAAACTAAATTTAATTCCAATATACATCACAAAATTTCAATGTCACCTATCGAAAGCTGGAGTAGCAGTCGGAGAAAGGGCTGGCAGCAGTCGAGATGTGGTCACCAGCGTGGCGTGGTGGCATGGCGTACGCGGCTATGCGTGGCGCAAATATGGCAGCCATGTGTGACATCGATTTGTGGCAGCGCAGGTGGGGCTGTGGCATTAGGAGTAGAGGTGAGCGCCGAGTGCGATGTGGGGTGTGGGCGGCGCAGTTGGGGGTGGAGGTGGGGGGCGTGGATAGTGGGTGGGGGGGGGGAGGGAGAGAGAGGAGAGGAGAAGAACTATTGAGGTTTAGGTTTTTTTGCATTTGATGGCCTTTAATGACAAAAATTGTAGCCATCGCTAAAAGTCTGTCGCTAAAGGTTATAAAAGTTTTTTTTTTTAAAAACTTTTACTGACAAAATGAGTCCATAGATAATATTCCATCGCTAAAAGACCTTTCAATTTTTTTTCTTCAGTCAGGGAAAAAAAAAAGAAAATTTCAAAAGTTATATTTAGCGTAGGAAAGCCGTCGGGAATAATCTATCGATAAAAGTCCGTCGCTAAAAATTTTTACTGGTAGAACTTATGGTCTTTTATTGACGGATTATTCTATCGATAAAAGTGACTTTTAGCGACGGAATTAGGTTCATCCGAAAAGGCCCTTTTTTTGGGTGGTGTGCTACGTTTGAGCCCATAAATGACTCGTCTGGTAACATTCAAGCATGCACGACCCAATAGAGATAAGTATTGAGGGTGGGAACCAAGTCGTAGCTGAGACTGAGGGGGATGGTGATAGGTGACATGTGTAACGTTAAAGGCTGCCCTTTGAGGTGTGGCATTGCGAATTTGTTGAAGTATGATGAGAAGGGAAAATTGGGCAGAGCTTGGCTAGTGTTTTATTTATTTATTTATTTATTTATTTATTTACTTTATTTTTAATGTCAAGAAAAACTATTTATACTAGATCGATAGAGGCTCACATGAGAGGTGAGACCTTATACCTCCACTTTAGCACATTTACCTAATAGGAACAAAAGGGGAGTACGACTTAAACCAGACCTTGTCTCCTTTACCTAAAGGGGCTTGCGTTGAAAAAAAGTCCCACAGACAACGTCTTGTAATGTGTGACCACTTGAACCCTGGGAGGGTGCCACATGCCAGCACAAAAAAATGAGTAGTATACAGTTTGAAGGCTGTGGGCTTAGTTCCTCGTCTTATCCCAATTCACATGAGGCTTAGACATCATGACACCTTAATTACTTGTCTCTATGTGTCCCAAAAGGCCTCACCTCTATGGAAGTAAGAACGACCTGCGTCCTGGCTGTATGAGGCCTCACCACAGATTGTCTAGAGGATGGGCTCGACAAACTACATTTTAAGGTTAGATTAAGAGATCGGTATAAAAGAGGAGTTGACTTAAAATTATTTTCTCCATAACTCAGTTATTCTTCTTAGCTGGTGAACGAGGTGGTCGAGGTTTGACTATTTAACTAGCAGATCTCAGTGACGAACTACACTCAACACCAATCATGCTCTCTTATTGCACACCATGTGTATTTACTTGACTTGAATTCTCTCACGATTGCTTTGGTTATAAATTTCACCACTTTTAGGATTGCTTATTGTTTTTTCTCTCCAACATTCTTTATTATGTTAATTACACTAGGCATTCTTAAGCTTTTCGTTTGTTATACATGGCTACGGCTAACTGCAAAAATTACACTAAGTTACACTTTTTACATATCACAAAGTTAATGAAGTTAATAAGAATATGATAATACCCATCATAGAAAATAAAATTAGCTAACCCACCACAGTTTGCTCAGACCGGTTCAACACATGGACCAGATTGCACACAGTACCCGTCGTGGCTCGATGGTGCTACAGCACAACAACCATTGCCCCAACCACCAACACTAAAAATGAACCCACCATCGCCGATGTAAACCATAACCGTCATTCCCCCTCCACCAATACTAAAAACGAACTCACCATTATCAACCTACATCGCAACCACTATTATCCTGCCATCATCACTAAAATTGAACCAACCACCGTCGATTTACATGTATCTGCAGTGGGAAATAGAATAGGTTTGATGGTCGGACTGTGGTGGGCTATGCATCTGTGGGTTTTGGTTTGTGCTCGAGTATGTGTGGGAGCTAGGGGTGAAGGTAAGGGGCATATGCCAACAATGATAGCAACATCAACAAGCAACAGTGAGGAGCTTGAGTCTCCTTAATTTGTTGATATCTACCACCCCTGACCCGCCCCCAATTAGATCAAATGTTAGATTTGTACATTTTCTAGATTTCTGGGATGTGATTCATGGGCAAAAATGATGGATTGAAGGTCGGTAGAGCTATTGACATAGTGATAGTGCTGGCTATCAATGGTCGGCTTATAGTATGGGGTGGTGGTACGATGGTAGATGGTTGTTGGCCATAATGGTTGGTTGGTTTTTTCCGATAGTGGTATGGGCTTGGATCTTTGCTAGCCAGGTGGTTGGCTAGTTATTTGTGGTGCTCGTACGGTGGTGGATGGTTGTTGGCCATGATAGTTTGATGCTAGTTGGCTGATTCTTTGTGTGCTGGGTGGGGGGGTGGGAAGGGCAAGGGGCATACTCTGCCAGTTATAGCAGAGGTAGCCTACAACAGATGAAGGTTGAGGATGGCAGTGATAGCAGCTGCGTAGGTGACAGTGAATAACGCATGGCTTAGGGTTTGGGTCTTCGTGCGTATTTTGTGATGGCAGAAGGTGGTTTAGTGTTTGGTGGCATTGGTGAGGTTCAACGACAATAGTGATGGGCAATGGTTCAACCATGGAGATTGTGGCGTGATTCGACAGTGGCTGGCATCGGTGGTGGCTCGTGTTGAAGAAGATGAAGATTTCTTAAGGGACAATTTTGTTTCATTACAACCGATGCAGCACAAGAAGTATTTATGCAGTATGTGAACTAGCCAACCCAAGCGGCAATTGATGCAACACCAAAAGCAATTTAGTGAAGAGCTTGAGTTAAATATACTTTACTACTTAAATGGTTCGAAATAATTTTACTTTTAAGCACTCATCCACTGCTACTCAAGGAAGTATTTTGAAGAGCAAAATTTTTTTTACAGTAAGGCCATAAGAATTACAATAACTTAATTACAAGTACTATTCACATGCGGTTGAAGTAAGAGTAACAATAGCTTAATTACTAGTACTATCCACGTGCGGTTGATACATGTCTCACACAAGAACAAGACAAATCTTTAATCCACAATGCTCCAGTAGCTTAGGAGTATTATATAAATCCAAGATAACTCATTTTATAGCATAATGCATTAAAAGGTAGTGCAATTAAGTTTTTAATGAGGGAAGAATTCAGAATTAAATTTGACTTAACAAAATATGCACTACAAGAAATAGGACTTTTAGTTGCAAAAGACTTTTAACGACGGACTCTCCGTCCCTAAAAGTTCGTCGCAAAAAATCCTAGCGCTAAAAGTTTGGTGACGGAATTTTTTTATCCCTCGCCAAAAGTCCAACTTTTAGCAACGGACTAAAAATACCTTTAACGATGAAAAATTCGGTCACTAAAAGTAATTTTTGTATTTTAACTTAAAGTTATTTTTTTGGAAATTAATGTTCAAAAAATCTTGTAGTGACGGAAGTGTCCGTCGCTAAAGGTTCGTCGGTAATAATGCTACACCTTTAGCAACAGACATTTCCGTCACTAAAGCCTCAAACAACAATGTCCTTTTACACTTTTAGCGACGGAAAAAATCTGTCGCTAAAAGTAATTTACTTTATTCATTTTTTTTAATTCCCAAACTTGCGTCCTATAATTCAAATCCAACCATACAATAATCATCCACAAGGCAACCCAATCCATAATACTAAAATAATTGTTGCTCCATCAGCAATTATTTAACCCTAAAACAGTAAGGAATGCATCCATATCATATACACACAATAGTCAAATTCTATTCTAAAATAACACAAAATATATACAATGTCATAATGTGAACAAAATATGAACATGTACCAAGTACAAGAGTGGGAGGGGGCTAAAAATTTGGTTGGGGGGGGGGGGGGGGACACTTTCACGAGGGGAGGAAGGGGAGGGCTTAGTCATCGTCAAGACCTGCATCCAGACTCTGCTCATCATCATCATCATCCATGCGAGTGTCATCCAAATCCAGCTCAGACTGGGAAGCATTTTCCTACATTAAAAGTGCACATGCATTCTCATTAGTAATTGTATATTGTGTTTAAACGATGGATCGACTTCGCAAGATTATCATATTTGTACCTCATCGTCCCTGATCATCTTGATCACCTTTTCGAGCTAAGCAACATAGAAACGCTGGGTCTAACTGTTTCTCTGCAGTCGGTCCATGTGTCTTTGGAGGGTAGTAGGGGGTGGGGATGCTCCTATCATAGCACGTGCAGTTAAGCTGGGCATGTCACGTACACGCCCTTTCTTCATATCGACGACCCCCTGTGTATCCAGCCACGTCTGTAACCCCCTGTGCAATCCATCGGCACTCATACCTGTGGATGCTGGTGGCTGACTGGACTGCTACCTAGACATCTTCATCTATCCATATGAGGCCTGCAAAATAATCAAAACATAACATAATCTTATGAATGCTTGATCAGGCAATAGATAATGAAGACATTCAAATTTTATATAAAGACAAATTTATCTAGAACTTACGTCGACCTACCGAGCAACCTGGGAAATGAACTCCCCAGTTGGATGTGCATCATTCTTAGGCACTTTCCTCGTGTGTGTCATCTGGTATGTCAAAACACATGTGTCATCCTTCTCCAGCTCCAGGTGCTCAACTGCATTCTGATGTTGGAGGACGTCGTGAGGCACCAACCCTGCAGGATCCTGATCCTTTCTCTTTGCCGCCCCACTCCTTCTCTTGACTTCTCAAGATGGATGTAATATCCCGAACTTTGGGAGCGGGTTAAAATAACCATCCGGGCTCCGAAAAATAAACGGTCGATAAATTTAAGTAATGATCTGGTATTAGTAGTGTATAGGAGCTTAAAATGATTTTTGGGGAAAATGTAATTTTTAAAATTTTGGGGGCATTTTCATAATTTTAGAAAACTTTGGGGGCATAACTGTAAATTATAGTTTTAGTAATGAAAAATAATAAATGACTGCTAGTGTATATCTTCAGTGATATTTAATTAAATTGAGAATGATTAGAATAGTTTTGTGGTTCAAATGCAATTATACAAAATTTAGGGTTATTATGCAATTATGGACATTGTGGGGGTTAATTTGCAATTTTAAGAAAGATGGCATTAGGTGTCAAAATATGAGAAACCAACTTGTGTAGAGTTGCCACCTCCTCCATAATGGTTGGTGACTAATCTGATTAGAATGATAAATTGATAGGTATTATATTTATTTTAGCTAATTAAAAGAAAAGAAAACAGAAAAGAGATTTGGAAAATTTAAAAGAAGAAACAGATAATGAACAGTAGCCGAAGAACAAGAAACAGAGCAAGGAAATGAGCAAGAAGAAAAAAAAGAGACAGAGGAAGAAGAGATTCGGCAGTGGGAAAAAGAAAGAAAGCTCGAAGGTAAAGCTTTTAACCCTTAATTAGGTATTTTCAACATGGGATTCTGGAGATTATTGCGTGATTTAGCACTGTGTGTTTATGTGTGTACCGTGTGTGTTTTTCTGTGTGTAGGAATTTGGGTGGATGTGTTCTAGCATAATTATGCATACATAATGGATGTTGTAGGTTTAAGAGGGAGTGAGGATGGTCAGTGTGCATTTTCAGTAGGTTTGAGGGGTAGTGCTCGTGGTTGGAGCTCAGCAGGGGGGAAGGACAAATATATAACTGGAATGTATGCAAGTGGGTTGAAGATTGATGTGGCCGTGAGGATTGGAGATTCATATATGTGTTTATGTAATGAAATATGTATGTTAGTATTTGATTCTTGTGTATTAGGAGTTAAGTGGGTGTTTTAAATGGGTGTATGTGTGGGTTGGAGGAGACACGAGCTTCGGCAGTGGCTGAAGAGAAGAAGAAGACACTGTGTGCAGTTTGGGTGAAGTAGTGTGTGTGTATTAATTTGAATAGTAATCGTTATTGTGGCTAAAGATCAAAATTACTTAAGACAGTTTCTTTCACGAATTTTCATAAATTGTTAGGGTCCAAATTAGACAAATTCTAAAACTGTAACTCCCAATTTTGTTATGAGACCTACGCTCTGAAATTTTTTAAAAATTTTCGGAGTTCGCAAAGAGCGCTAAATTGGAGTACCGATTAAAAAACTTTATCGGATTATTTAGCATAGCAAACCAAGCTGTTTTGATTTGAAAATTTAAGAAAAATCTTATTTTACTGATATGATTCATATTCTAAAATTTTGGGCCATTCTGAGGCAGACAGATATTTTTCACTAAACTGGCCTTTTAGCGTTCGGTCCGGACACCAGTTCAGGATTTTCGGGCGAAAATTCTTTAAAATACTTTTTAGACTGAAAATGATATCAGGATGCTTAAAATAATATTTTAAGATATTTTTCTGGTGCCGGAAACCCCCAGGGATGTTTTGGTAATTTGCCACCCTAAAGGGGGTATTTTGGTAATTTGACCTAAGAAAGGTATTTTTGCATAAATTTACATATGAGAAGTTTATTTCAGTGATTCTACTTATGGGAAGACTATTTTGGTAATTTAAGTCCGAGAGGGGCATTTTGGTAATTATACCCTAGGGCGTTTCAGTAATTTTACATACCCGGTGAGGGGAGGTTCATTTTGGGAGCATGTGTGAGTTCGTATTAAGTTATACTTTTGTTATGTAGGCTGTATTCTAATGGTTCGATTATTCCGTTTAGATTAAAGCTAAAGACTTCCGGTTAGGAAAATTTAGCTGCGGATCCAAGTAAGAGATTATATCTGAACCCTGGGTAAGGACTTTCGTCCGAACCCTTATTTTGATAACTCGTACTCGTAAGTACTCATTGATTTACTTATGGCTAATGCCGAACTCTGAATTGTGTATTGCTATCAGCATGTTATTGTCCAGAAAACCCCAATATTGAGCCTGAATCGAATTTTTAGAAATCTTGCGATGCTCGCGTATATTGCGTGCTGAGCAAATTTGATAATTTTCTGCATCCGTTCTTCTGAATTGTTGTGCCTATATTTGGTAACCATCCGCAATCTTTTTGCTGTTTATTAGTGATTTTCTTCTGGAAATTTAGAATGATGACTTATTCGGTATGTTATGGTTATTAAAATCCGATCTGATTCTGGTGATTTGAGCTTATGTTGAAGCTCATCGATATTGTTGATTTTTTTATGTTGACCTGGGAATCTGTTCTGTTCTGTTCTGAGGCGGGCGTTATAAGGCTGGTCTGAATACTGCATGGACTGCAGGCTAGTACCCAAGTGGACTAGTAATTATTCTGGTACATCATGCATGTGTACACTTTGTTAGCGTGTCGGAATGGCATTGCAATCGCCCAGGATCAACATTAATTTTTTATTTTCTCTGTTCTGTATAGTGTCGTGACTTCTACGGTAATGACTGAAAAGTATTCTTTGAAATAATTTGTGCTTGGGTTGAAATCCCTTGAGAAATTCAGAGTATTTTGAAAAGAACTGTCTCAGATGATCTGTGCACGTTTGAAACATCTCAAGAAAACTCTGTTGTATTTTGAAGATGATCTTTTATTAATCATTCTGGAACCCATCATGGGTATTATTGTTTATTTTGGTATCTGTTTCTGTGAATTTCGATCATTTTGAGAATCATTGAGTTTTTGACCGTTTGAAGTATTCTAGAAATCTTTGTTAGTTGGATTCTAGGAATCGTCTTGTAATCCTTTTGTTGGTCCTTGTACGACCTTACTGAGCTCTTAAAAACTCACCCTTCGTTTGACTCCCTTCTGCAGGTGATGAAAAACGATAATAGATTGTTCGGGAATGGGTTAGAAACTGAGTGAAATTTTGATGAGCCCATCACCACTGTATAGTAAGACCCTGCGCGGGTCAGTACTGTTAATTTGTTCTTAGAAAATTCGAATTGCGAAGAACTTAAGATGTAATAGTTTAAGTTAAGCATTTGTGATCTAGTGTTTTTTGAGAAATCTTAGTTGATGCTGAATTAGATGATTTGGAATATGTGTTAATGAGCAGGCCTGGTAGGTTCGATGTGATCCGGTAGGTTAACGACCCGGGAATTCAGGGCAGCAGAGCTCTGGATTTTGGGGGTGTTACAATGGATCAGTCATCCACCTATCAACCACCTGCCACCATACATGTGGTGAGATCGAATGAGAGGGACACTCTTTCCATTGCTTCATAAGTGAACCCTCACGCAACAACTTCCTTGCCTGCTCCCATGCGTCGTTTAGCCATTGCTAGTAATTTTGTCTATGTAGCCAAGCAAAGCCATTCTCCCCAACACCTGCTGCTCAGGCGACTCAAACTTGAACCTCTCCTGCAATGCATCAAATTACACAATCAGTACGATTGATTCCATTGAACAATACTAATTAAAAAATATTAAGTGACTTATAATCAAACTAATTACTCCTCCTATAGCTGCTCCCCCCTCCCGGCATCCCAGTCTCTAGTATAGTAATGGCTCGAAAGAGCAGCCCTTCCTAGGAAAGTCGTCGGACGCTCCACGATCTTAATAAAGAATAAAATTAATATCATTACATAAGTGCACAGTAATAATGATCAGAATCATTAAAGTATCAAGTGTAAGAATGAACACTACTTACTGGCCATTCTTGGTAAGATTAACTCGTAGTTTCCTCTGGGGATCGATGTGCATCTAGCGTGGGGGTCCACGACCTCGAAGAGATCCTATAAAATACTACATTAAATTGTTTTAAATATGAATTGAATAGAAGGTAGACAATGCTGAAATACTAATATCGAATATACCTGATGTCGTTGAACCCACTAATGAAAGAGGACCAGCACATGATTGAGAGGGCTTGGCCCGGGGCTGGGCCTGCTGGATCCTCATGCTACGTGTCTTGTCATCAGTAGGAAATGCGGCAACCCCAGCCACCAGCAAAGATGCAGCTCGACATCCACCCAACCACAAATGGCCTGTAATATATCCATAACTGATGGCAGAAACTTACGGTAAATATTATGTTAGTATATAGATTCTCTACCATGAACCAATAAACAAGTAAGTTAATATAGTACTATGGAGTAATAAAGTGCAGGTCATATGGGGAAGATGACTTTTTTATATCATAAAATTAAGTGAAATATTCAAGTTATTTATTACAAGTCATAAACGTTACAACATTACAAGTCAATCATCTTCAGAATTATCATCGTCCTTATCTTCAAACTCATTATCCTCTTCTTTTTAAGACTCATCTTCCTCTTCATCTTGCAATTCATTTGCTTTATCAGTAAACTCATCCTCATCATCTTCAACACTTTCTACATCTTCCTCTTCATCGTCTACGACTTCTTCTCCTAGATAAAGTATTGTTTAAAGAGGAAGATCGTCCTCCTCGTTGTCTACTTCAACACATACCAAGATAGGTTCTTAGTCGGCTTCATAGGTGTCTACCTTACTGTTATACGCAATTGGTAATTTTTGAACTTGATAACAGTAAACAAATGAGATTTAGGATTTGAGACATCTTCTGCACATAACACTTGTAAAGCTTGACTAACAAACACAAACGGTTCATTTAATGTAAATTTTGACTTAATATTGACATCTATAATACCTTGTGAGCTAACACAGATTCCTCTATTACATATAATATCAAACCATATACCATTTGAACATTATAAACCGATTTTGGCTATCGAAATATGTTAGTTCAACAATTTCATTCAGCTCTCCGTAAAATCCATGCAATTCTCATCATAACAGCTGCCATTGACCAAGACTCCACTGTTTTGGGTTTGTTTAGTCCGGTCATTATTTTTTTGTAAAACCTAAATTCGTTTACGATATAGTCTCCATGACAAGATGCTTGTTATACTAGGGCCTAGAGCTAGTACTTTCAAGCGAAAGTCTACTGGTTAACGACCGATTGGACCTATTATAGAAGACGCAAAAAATTAAGGATATATCAACATATTAATAAATCACATAATTATAACGCAGTTTGGTTTGAGACTTTCACGTCTTTTGGACCACTCAAGAAATTGCAATTTTCGATGAGATTCAAGTCCAACGGAGTCAGTTATTTGAGATTTCGCATTGAACTCACTGCAAATCGATATAGTTAACCTAACTCTCACATATTTTGAAGTGTTTACAATAATTAATTGAAGACATTAACTTACTCAATGAAAGATAAAACTTCTTCACAATTTAGAAGGGCATATATTGTTGTAATGCTATACTTTTCATCCATTAGCCACCGAGTATAGGTTCGTCCCAACAGACTACCTGACTGTTTGAATATTAATAAATGTCCATCTACATTTGTGTCGACGCTAGCGTCGACCTTATTTTGGCCTAGTTGATTTGACCTTGTATCAACATTAGGCCCAAAATACTGGTTATAAAAGTTGACAAGCTCTTCTATTATGTTAGTCTAAGCAATTGAGCCTTCAACATGAGCTTTATTACAATTTTTTTTCCTTCAGATGAAACATGGACCTAGAAGTTTATGGAATAGAGTTAAGTTAAATATCAAGATAACAATGGTTTGCATTATATGTAAACGAACAACAAAGAGTTAAATGATTACTTCTCAAACAGATACATCCACCCATCTTAGCTTCATACGCCAAGTGAACAGGTAAATGCTTCATTAAGTCAAAGAAGGATGGTGAAAAGATTTTCTTGAGCTTGCAAATTGTCAGCATAATGTTCTTCTTAAGCACCTCCATATTACTTACTCAGAATGTAAAAAAAACATATATCTCGAAAGAAATGAGATAATTCCGTCAAAATCTCATATACAACCTTTTGCAACAATCCCCAGAAGGCAATAAGAATGAATCTTTCCATAAGTACGTGGCAGTCGTGACTCTTCATCCCTTGGAACTTAAACTTTGATTCATTTTAAGAACGAGATATGTTGGACGCATATTCATCCGGAAGCTTCAAATTCTTAACCCACTAATAGACCTTCTCTACTTGTTTCGTGTCTAGACAGTACGGTGCTTTCAGAAGTATCGTCATGCCATTGACTTGAACATGATGCAGTTCACATCGTACACCCAACTGTTGTAGATTCTTTCTCGCTTCAAGGTGATCTTTCGATATTTCCTTCACATTCATCACTGCGTTCTTCTCAACTTGCATCATATCCACGTTATTTTGAATAATGAGTGTCTTCTAGTAGCCTAACTCTCAAAAAATATAATGTTTCCTCCAATTGTGCTCCTTCCTATATTCTAGAATCTTTTGATCCGGTATACCCTTGTCGTATGGTACGTCAGTATCAAGTGCCTGTATAGGTGGGAAAGCACTTCATCACCATATGGATAGTCCAGTGTGACAACCTTACACTCTATTGTTCTAGCAAATCTATCCTTTTGCCTACGGAACTGATGGTCTAGTGGTACGGTTACAGCTTACGATGACATCATAAACACAAAGGCTTTCCATCATGATTTAGCGTATAATCGAAGTTCATGCCCCTATAAGTAGGGCATGCTAACTTTCCATGTGTACTCCAGCCATACGGCATTCCTTATATAGGAAAATCATGTATAGTTCACATAAAAAAGCCCTCATCTGAAAATTTTGTTTAAGAGATGCATCATAAGTTTCAACTCCACGATTTCATAGTTGTTTGAGCTTATCAATCAACGACCTTCAATACATATCTATGTCCTTACAAGGACTTTTTTGGCTCCGGAATAAGTAACAATAAAAATATGTATCGCTTTTTCATGCACATACCAAGGGGGAAGGTTATACGAGACAATAATAACAAGCAACATGGAGTAGGTCATGCTAGACTATCCAAAAGGATTGAACCTATCAACTGCCAAACAAAGTCTAACATTTTAAACTTCCTGAGCAGAGGTTGGATGCTTGCGGTCAAACTCCTTCCACACATCTTCATCAGTAGGGTGTGTTATCACATCGACAGCCTTGCTACGAGTCTCACAGTGAGCCCTCGTATGTTCAGCTGTATTGGAGGAGTAGTACATCCCCTGGACTCTGAAGCCTTGGTAAAACCAAAAAATATTGCAATACATTCCATACAATATTTTTTTTCCATTTGCCCGGTTTATACATCAGATGATCACATACTGGACACTTTGTCAATTTCTTATTCTCTTTCCAGAACATTATATAGTCGTCATTACATGTATCTATCCTCTCATAACCCAATTCAAGTTTCGTCATCATCTTCTTGGCATCATAATACGACTGTGGCAGCTTCTTACTTTCCAACAAAATTTTCTTGATAAAAGTTACAACCTTGTTAAGTCTTTTTTCACTCAGCCCGTGGTCCGATTTCAACTGTGTTCCTTACCTATTCTGGTCGTACCCAAGGGTCCACTAGGGGTCCCACTTTGCACCAACACATCGACACCGTCAATGATCAATTTTTCAACGCATCGAACCGTCAAAGTGTGCATGCTCATGTCACGTGCGTTTCTTCCTTCGCATGCCTTAGTCACCAATTATTTCACGTTAGCGTGACTCACGGTACCACGTTCGTCCTGCCGTGACCACCCGAGCACCTTTTCACCAAAAACATCGACCGATGGCACAACCGGAGCGACGGGGTCAAGGGCAAAGGCCTTGGCCAACCCCATGGGTCGACCTCGGCCTCCATGGGGGGTTGGCCTTGGCCTTCCTCCCTCGGTTGTTCACTTTTCGCTCAAAGTGCTTTGTTTGCTTTCTATGTGACTTTGGCACCTTGTTCGTCACATGGGTATGACTCACGGCAACACGTTTGTCATTACGCAACTTCCTGATTCGTCATTTCTCATCCAAACACCAACCGTCGGCACACCCAAAGTTCACAAAAAAGGGGGAGTGCCTTGGCCTCCCTTCATGGGAGTTGGCCATTGGCCTTGGCCACCCCCTAGGGTCGGCCTCAGCCTCACCAGGGGGTCGGCCTCGGCCTCCCCATGGGTGGTGGCCTTGGCGTTCCCCCATTTTTGGCCTATGGCCTTCCCCCCGCGCGCACTTTTTTTCTCGAGTCTATGCACCTCCCTGATGTTTATGGACGTTCGCACATCAACCTCGCGACGTCCGTCACTTCACGACCCCTGTCGCCCGGATGTCACTCCACGACCCCTGTCACCCGGAAGTCACTCTGTGACCCCTGTTGCCTGGATGTCATTCCCCACCCCCGTCTCCGGAAAGTCACTCCACGACCCCCATCGCCGGGAAGTCATTTCGCGACCCCCATCGCCTTGACGTCACTCCGCAACCCCCGTCGCGCGGGATGTCACTACGTGACCCCCGTCGCCCGGACATCACTCCGTGACCCCCGTCACTCAAACATCACTCCGTGACCCCCGTCACCTGGACATCAACCTTGCGACATCCGTCGTCCATCACTCTGCGACCCCCATCACCCAGATGTCATTCTGCCGCGCCCGTGCGCTGCGCCGCTAATACAGTCATGCCCCCGAGCTCTCTGTCACTCTACAGTGCCCTCGGCACCATACTCACTCTATCGCGCCGATGCGCTGTGCCGCTGATGCAGTCGTGCCCCCAGGCTCTCTTTCACAATGTCGCGCCCCCGGGCACCATACACACTTCACCGCGCACGTGCGCCATTTCCATGACATGTGCCCTCGGCTCCAGGTATCGTCTTGCGACGGTCGTTGCCGCATCGATGCACCACTTACATGACATGTGCCCTCGGCACCAGGTATGGTCTCGCGATGGTCGTTGCCACACCCATGCACCACAATCAATGTCTCGTGCTGTAGGCATCGCACCCATATGCCACAATCATGTTACAGGTCTTCGGGCATCATACTTATTCACCACACCATGCGCCCTCGCCATGGACGTGGAACATGATTTGACCCATTCTCTGGAGTGTGCAACATTCTGGGGGGCTCCGCTCGTAGTGCTCCGGCACGAAGACCCTTCGCACCGGGATGGGCTCGTTACTACAAAGCCATCGCCGTCTTCATTTTGGGGGGCTCGGCTCGTAGTGCTCAGGCAGGAGGACCCCTCACAGCGGGATGGGCTCGTCACCACAAAGCAATTGTTGCCAAGGGATGGGCTCATTACCACAAAGTTATCGCCGTCTTCATTCCGGGGGGCTCTGCTTGTAGTGCTCCTGCACGAGGACCCCTCACAGTGGGATGGGCTAGTTACCACAAAGCCATCACCACCACAATATGGGCTCGTTAGCACAACGCCATCGATGTCTTCATTCTGAGGGGCTCTGCTCGTAGTGCTTCGACATGAGGACCCCTCGCAGCGGGATGGGCTCGTTACCACAAAGCCATCGCCGTCTTCATTCCAGGGGGCTCCGCTCGTAGTGCCCCGACACGAAGACCCCTCATAGCGGGATAGCCTCGTTACCATAAAGCTATTGCCGTCTTCATTTCGGGGGGCTTCGTTTATAGTGCTCCAGCACGAGGACCCTTCACAGCAGGATAGGCGACTCCTTCGAGACACTATCTCAGCAAGGGTGTCTTAGTGATTGGCCTACGTGTTCCGGTACTGGGGGCTCGCTTCGGCACCCCTAGGGACTATGACCCCAGGGTCACTTCGAGACAGGAGTAGGTCTTCAGAGGGCATCACGCCTAGTCTACCTGGCAGCTAGGCGTTGGGTCTTCCCCACCGTTGCTAGGCCTGTGGGACTCTGCAAGGGCTTGGATTAGTGGCTAGATCAAGGGGGTTCTCTGGCCACACGACGCTGTGGGAGCTGGTCTTTTAGACAGACAGAGCGACACTGTGTGGGGCAGGCCGGGTGAATATGCGATTCGACAGTCCGTGGAGCACCGGCAGGTGTTGACCTCACGGTGACGTGTCACTCCCGGGGAACGCCACGTGTCGCGTGATGACATCAGCATCTCAGCCTCTATAAATAGAGGTCACGAGAATTCATTTGGACTGTTGGACATTTTCTGACAGGTGGACATTCTCAGAATATTTTTTACTTTCTCACTCTAGAATCCTAAAGAGAAAAACATACAGGACCCTGACTCTAGACCTAAGCATCGGATTGTGACTGTCGTCGTGTATTCACTCTGCGCCATCGCCCTCGCAACACTGCCACCCTCAGTCTCTATCTGGAAATCCCTTGATCTCTGTCCTTGATCCACCCTTGCTATGTCCCACATTAGCGTACTTGGCATTTGACTCGGACTGCATTCCTTGTGACACCTCTACGTTGACTGCGAACCCACTTTCCTTGGCATCAAATTGTAACAACCTACTAACCGCAGACAACCTTGTGCACTTCCTAATTTTATCCCACAACGGATCTTTGGTGTCTCTTAATAAATCATAAGATTGATGAGCATGCTCATTGGGCTGTTGGACAGTGTCATCGTTGCAGTAGTCACCTCAATCAACATTAGCATGCCTAACATCTATAATCATATTTTGATAATGTGCTTCCACTCTAACTTTAGCTTGACTATTCATGTTGGATGATAGTAATACTATTTTTCCTGTGTTGAATCCACCTTATGGATCCACCCATAAAACCGTAACGGAGAAGATGCCATTTTACCACCGTTCCTTTTCTCCAATGTAATAACTCACATTTGTTGCACGGACAACTTATCTTCTCAAAGTCAACATATGTAAGATACGCATAAGCAAACTCGAGAAATTCATCGACGTGATCCTCAAAATCATCATCATTCCTTTTCAACTGACTTCAATCGACCGACATGAGGACTTACTATATATCACCTTAAATTAAAACCAATAATTAGGTAGGGTTGATATGTAAATGAATGCATGCACGTGACAATATGTTTATACTCCCTCCATTCTCTAATAGATATTGGTCATATCCCATTCAGAAAAACACATGTCTATAGAACAATTACCTATTCATGTTCTGTCCTATGTCTACGACAAATTCGGCAGCATCTCCTTGTATTTCGCCAAGTACATGACATTGATTATGTATTCTAACATCTGTTTAATCTTGCTCTTGCAAGACTAAATGGATGTAGTACTCCAAATCTGTATGCATCTGGAGAAACATTGGAGAATGTGTACCAAATATGAAAGACAAAACACAGAGCATGAGTTAATATACTATTTTATAAGCACCTAGCTTCTCCAAATTGTCCAAACTGGACATCTAAAGGCTCATTATGAAGTATTTCTTTGTAATGAGTACCTTTAAATGTGAACTAAAGGTTTTTATGTATGCATGTATTTAAAAATTAGTAAAATGCAACCATCTTTCCAAAATATGAAAATTCTGGAAAGATGCAATCATTAGGTTAGTTTTCAAAAACATGTCATAACTAAAATAATTCAGTTTTAAATTCATTGGCAAAAATTCGTTGTCAATGGACTTCACAAAAAGATCAAAAATTTTCAAAGCGGGTAGCCGATTTGTTTCTCAGCAAAAAATAAAGTTCATTCACAGAGTTGATATTGTGTCGTTGGGATTGTGATATTATTTTATAGGGACACGGTTTAGTATTAACAGTTTAGAGTTAGGGTTTAGTTTATGAATATATTTAGGGTCTGGGTTAGGGTTTAGGGTTTAGTCAGGGTTCACGTTTAATTAGGGTTAGGGTTGTATTTAGAGTTTAATTAAGTTTAGGATTTTGGGTTAGGGTTAGCGTTTAAACATGATTTGCGGTTAATTATGGTCTAGGGTTTAATTAGGATATAGGATCTAATTAGGGTTTAGGGTTGTATTTAAGGTTTCATTAAGGTTAATTATGGTTTAAGGTTTTGATTTAGGGTTTAGGATTTGGGTTTAGGTTTTAGGCTTTATTTAGGGTTTTGATTTAGGATGTATGGTTAAGGGTTTGGGTTTAGGGTTAAGATTTAAGGTTTATGGTTTAAATACGGTTAGGGCTTAAGGTTTAACTAGGTTTAATTAGGATCACAACTGTTGATTTTACTCCATGATTGCGTTACCACATTTAATCTCTCATAACATTACAAAGCATTATTTTAATCATTGTCTTTTTAACATTTAATTAGTCATAACAGTCGGTCGTCATTGGTGTCACTCCTATCAATGCTTCTAATTATTATTTTTTAGGTTCAACAATCGCTCATCATTGTTTTTCTCAATACTAATTGGACTGTGATTTTAGTCTCATACAAACTATCAACTAACACCCTAACAGCGATTTAATACATTACCTACAACCAAATTAAATTCAACAATAATTATAACAATAACAATAAAAATTCTAACATAAAAAATAGTAACAATAAATTCAACAATAATTATAATAAGAATTACAAAAATTCTAATGCATAATTATTTCTAACTAGCAGCATATGAAAAATACCTAGTTAATCTAAACACGTACATTATTATTATTAATAAAAAAGTATGGAAGTAGAGTTAGGAGGGGGGGGGGGCTATTGGTGGTCATGGTTGACGAGGTGATTGTTGGGCACTGCGCCAACGGCCGGAGAAGGTGATGACGGAGTGGGGGAAGGGAGGCGTGGTGGCGGTCCGACTACTAATTGCCAGTGAGGACGGACAGAGGCGGGGATAGAGTGGTGGTTGGACGGGATCGGGATCGAGTGGTGGCCGATGGAAGCTGTCCTCGACAGGAATAGAGAGGCAAAAGAGAGAACCGACGGGGAGAAAGAGAAAGGGGGAAGTTTAGGGTTTTGTTTTAGGGACTTTAGTGACCGACCTTGCTCTTCACTAAAGGTCCGTTGCTGAAGGTCCATCGCTAAAAGTCTTTTTTTTAATATTTAAATAATTTTTAGCTACGGATCTTTAGCAACGGACACAATCCGTCACCACAATGTTACTTTTAGCGACGGATAACCCGTCGCTAAAAGTCCTATTCTCAACTTATTTAATGACTTTTAGCGATGTATTTAATTCCGTCGCTGAATATTTTTCATAAATATTTTAAAGATTCGACGGAAAATAGAAAATTTGAAAAAAGCTTTTAGCGACTGATCTTCCACCATTATAAGTCCGTCGGTGAAGGTGTGGAAGATCCGTCGCCAAAGGTGACTTTTAGCAACAGATTTTAATTTGGTCCGTTGCTAAAAGTCTGTCGTTAAAGATCAATTTTTTTTTTTTGTTGTAGTGATGCAAGTTAGTTGCGTCTCCATTTTTTGCAGAACTATTACCATCCATGAGTGAACTATTGTAGTACAGCTTTGTAATACAACGAGAATGCCATTTTCTTTGGAACCCATGATACTTTAGGGTAACAAATCATAAGAGATCCTCCAGAGACACTGCACTTGCTACTCACTATTATATCAATACAAATGTTTTCATTAGAGTTTAAGAAATAAGAAGTTGACATTTAACTCATATTTATGTAATCTCTCAAGTAAGACCGGCCTACCACTCAATCCCCTGATGAAGATGAGTTGACAGAGCCCTACTACCAATATTTCCATCTCCGTAGCCGACAACCATTCCGCGTTCCTCGTAGTCCTTTGGATTCTCCTGCGACGCGCCTAGCGAATAAAAACCAGTGTTGAAAATCTGAAACTCTTGCCTGGTTGACATAGAATTATTGACTTTGCTAACTTCCTGAGTTGTAACTCCATGGTTGTTAGCTGTAGGTGAACTAGGCATGGAGGTTTTATCTCCCTCAATTTCCCTATACTTGTTGAGATAAACCTTGAGAGTACCAACGTAGTTCTCGAACCCTAGCGTTGTCATAGCCCAAAGAAGATCGTCCCCGTTGATCGTCTTCCGCTTCTCTCTTTGGCACTTGTCCGAAGCCTCGCCCGTGATGAAGCTTATGAACTCGGAAACACACTCTTGCACGGTTTCCTTGGCCTCTTTCGATATCTTAGCGTTTGCCGGGAGGGTTTTCTTCATGATACGGCTTACGTTTGCAATGGGAAGGTAGCGGTCTTGGTCTTTCAACGAGCCGTCGGAGATGTTACCTGGCAATAATGGGCTTCCGACCGGGCTGGTTTGACTTCTTTTTCCTGTCATGGTGAAGAGGGGAAAAAATGAAAAAAAGAATGAAGGCCAGGAGGGTTGTGGAATCTAATGAGGGTGAGGTAGGGTTTTATGCTAGCGGAAGAGGAGAAAAGAAGCGATTAAAAAAGAGTGGAAAGACGGTTTGATGTGGACATAAAAGGAAAGAAAATGTCAGTCGGGAAATGAGAACCATTGCTATGGAATGGATGGTCTTGAAACTGTGCGAATCTTTTGAGGGTCAAAAGAGAAGCTCCATGTGGGTGTAAGAAAATAGAAATGTTACATCGTGTCTCGGTTTAATGGACTGAAGTTGAGGGTTTTCCTTTTTCTTCTTGTTACACTTTGGTTTGGGAAAACCGCCCTTCACTAGTTGAGTTGTGGCACATCACCTTCGAAATCCAAACGAAAAAAAAGGCCAAAACCACAAGTTTTAGCTGTTTGATAACATATTGGTATTCCAGTTTCAAATATACTTATATCTTAGGTAACGCTTGACAACATTTAAAATTTTCATTTTTTTAATAAATTGAAGAAAAAAACGAGTTTGACACATTTTTTTTTTTTTTGCCATTCAGTTTTGAAAACCAGTTTTTTAAACTCTCATTTTGAAATTTTCGGTTGGATGCCTCAGCTGCATACATCACTGCACTTCCACTTGACAGGAACATACCATTGGGAAGCGATTCAGTTTCTAGTTTTGGTTTTTGTTTGGAGACCGCTGCTGCCTCCACCACCACCCCCGACGGCCTTCGCCCGCTCCCCGCCACCACCACCCCACCCCCCAACCGCCCTGTCCCCACGGCCATCGCCGCTACCACCACCACCAAAGAAAAAGCTTAAAATAAAAATTGAGTAATAAAACACTCAAAAAAAATTCAAAATAAAATCTGGATAATAAAAAATTCATTTGTTTTGTAAAAAATACAAGCTAAACTGGTTTTGATTTTTTTTTAAAAACTGAAAACCAAAACTGTAAATGATTTTAAACAGATCCTTTATGTATTAATACGTTAGTTTTCTATTCCTATTACTCTTAGTCGAAACCAAAAATGTTCTTTGATGACTACTAGTAAAAAGCAACGAAATTCTCAAACAAAAGTGGAAGGACTACTAGTATATAAACCAGAAAAGGAGGTTCTTGCTTTTAACCTCTTGCCAAGCTCTATCAGAAGTTTTTCCTTGTCACGTGAAAGGGGCTGCGGTCCAAAAATCACAAGCATTAATATGCTATTACCTCCTCTGCGTAAAAGAATGGCACTCGTACTTTGCCCAAAATCTCTGAGCCACATAGTCCACTATCCTTGTTAAAGGTGTCTTTCTTTCGGCAACATAGGTCTGTTTAGAGACGGATTAAATGTGGAATGTAATTAACTGATTTGCGTTGTATGAATTTGTATTTTTGCACCATATGGAAAGGGGTTTTAACTTTCAACTGCATTGGTCATGACAAAGTGTACACAACAAAAATATCACATCACCCTATATATTAGCAATATTTCATTTTTTTTGCAGCCTCCTCTCTCCCTCTCAATGTTTGACTACATTTTAACTTCTCACAACCTGTCTTTTATCAGTACGTCAACTGATAATGAAAAATTCCTTGGAAAATGGTATCTTCTTACGGCTTAAAAAAGGGAAACAAATTAGCTCTGGCATATTTTCTTCACGTTTTTTAGCTTTTCATGTTTGTTGTACCTTGTAGCCATCGCATCTTTCTTAGAGCGTACAGACAGCCATTTCTCTCTAACTCGGGGGAGCATGATTTCAAGAAGAGGGGTGAGGGGGCATTTAAAATAAGGGGCTGTTTAATAAAATTAAAATTTCAGTGCTCAAAAGGTTAAGCGCTGAATTTGTATAACTGAAAACTTTAAGGGTGTGTTTGGATATGAGATTTTGAAATATTGGGTATTTCTAAATGCCTTCATTTCGAAATCCCCTGATTTACAAATTCTATCATTTTGAAATATCTTGTTTGAAAGAAAGGAAGTAAAATGTTGTTAAAAATGGTGGGAGGCAAGATTTCTAAAAAATAGGGAACTAGTTATTGTGGGTTTGTAAATTACTGATTGTAGTGAATTTGACAAATAACTTGTTCAAACTAGTGATTTGAACTGTAGATTTGGTGACCTCAAATTCACAGTTCAAATCACTCCGAAATTTCAATAATTCCCTTTTGAACTATCCAAATAAGATATTTTGTCCAAGTAATTTACAAATACCCTACCAAAGTTAAATTCTCAGTTCAAATCCTATATCCAAACACACCCTAAGTGAATGAATTTTTACTGAAAAATAAGTTAACCTGTTTGATAAACAAATAACAAATGTCTAAAAATTGTTCCAATTACAAATTTATCCATTTGACCCAATTTATGCATTTACTTATGTATTTTGAGTTCACGAAGGCATTCTTGAAAAGACTGTATTTAGCTGATTGTGAGGCTAACTTGGGTGTTAAGCTGCAGTCTTGTAGTATGAAACTCTCTAGATGAAGAAAAAATACCATCGAATTTGCAGATAGATCATCGTAGTAGGCGGGCAATCTATCCAAGTGAAGGACCAGAGGAGACTTGAAATCCTTCATTAGTGGTTGTGAACGAATGATAGTGGTTCTTTGCTGAAAGGCAATTCCTCCACCACTCTTACCGGTAGAAAAAAGGAAGAACGGACCAACCCTAAGAAATAACTATTTTTGTTTGGCCAAAATGGTGTCGGTGATGGTGGTACCGACAGTGGCGATGGAGTAATAATGGTGGTGACAGCGGCAGCAGAAAGGTGTCACTAGTGGTAGTAGTGGTGTGTATGTGGTGTTAATAATTGTGGTAGTACTGATAGACAGCGACATGACGGTCATGATACTAGTTGTAGTGTGATGGATATTTAGATAGTTTTGGCAGACATAGACGTGGTGACGCCTGCGAGGGTGTGCTAGAGGTGGTGGTAGTGGTGGTAGTGATCTAGCAAAAAGGAATAATGGTTGTGGTGAGGGGTATAGTATGGTGGAGGCAGTGATGCCAGCAAATGAATTGAAGCGGCATCATTATAGTAATTTCTTTTTTTTTTGGTAAAAGTATAGTAATTAACTTCTAATCATCTCACTTAGAATTAAGTGATAACATTAAGTAAGTCCACACGACTTAATATTTTAGTCTATTTTTTGTAAGAATTAATTTTTTAAGTGATACAACATTAAGCGTTATCAAACGCACTTAATTGAAAATTATTGAAACTTTAAATGCTTTATTGCGTTATCAAGCACACACAACATCTACCTTTCTAAGTCCAACAATACCGGTGAAGTAATGAAAGTGAAATGGGAAATGAGAATGTATATCATAGTATTATTCTCAAGGTACCTAGATTAAGATGTGCCATATCTTTTGAATTCAACTTTCAAGATAGAAAATTCGATAAAATTCTTATGTAAGAGTTCCAGAATTTCATCTAGTCTAATATTAATCACGAAGCATGCAGGTCAGCAAGCAAAAGTGAAATTAAAGTCAAGTGCAAATGTAGTCAACAAATTTGATAATTTCATATGTTATCTTACTTTCTACTAGAACGATTCAAAGAACGGCTCGGGACAAAGAAATGCAAGAAGGAAAGTAGTATAGATTCACAAAGACTAATAGAAACTGGGCATTGTAAATTATCACCGTTCATGACATAACGAGTGCCTTCCGGCCAGAACTTCTCTAGATCGAGAATAAGATAACTTGCATTCTATTTTATCCCCTAACAGGGACAGGGATTGCATACATGCCTCCATTTCTTTTGGGCACCAATCTTACTTGGCTTTGAACCCATCAGTCATCAGTGACGCAGCATAAAAGCGTTCGCGTATCACGTTGATTTATATATTTAGTTCTAGTGATTTGTTCACTTCCATGACATCCTTCTTTGGTTTGAAAATATTGGGTTTGTGACTAATTTAGTAATCACTTTGATGCTGAGCTCACACACTTCAAAATTCAACGATTAACACTCTGCACGCAATCAAACCCTCAAAGACTTAAACTAATAGTATTCGGCTACTTTACAAGGTTGTGCCAAATGGCATATTTTTAGCAACTTTCTTCACCTATCTCTAACTGCAAATCCTCTTAGCTGTCCCTAAGTACTTAGCGAGAAGAAAGCACAAAGTTTGGCTACTACATAAAAGAAACAATGTTTCATGACTATATGCTAATTTCAACCCATCATGCACAGGAAAGTATGTTACTATAATCAAACTACTCACAAGGTCAAACTTCCATTATACTAATTGATTTTAGATGATGTTGTTTGAGGAGACATGTCCTTAACCTTGGATGGTGGTTTTCTTAAAGCTCACAATTTAGGTGAAGGAAAGCATTTAAACAAAAACAGATTGATCACCTAAGGCAACCATATATCTTAATCGTTGGACAATGTTCATTCCAAAATAATCACAAAAAAAAAAAGAAAAGAAAAGCCCTTAAATAATGGTGCTGAAAATTCATGAGAAAACTTTAGTCATCCCCAATTCTCAAAACTATAGTGACAATCTTCCATGCTTGCACTTATTTCTTTTTGCTTTTTTTCAACCTTTCTGTTTACGTATAACAAATGACCTCCTAAGAAAAAGTACATGATCACTTGAAGCGTTGTTACGTGTACAACTTGTTAGCAGTATGTTCAATTTGGTGCATGGTATTTGGAAATAGATCAGTATGGAATTTCAATCTCAATGAAAATTTAGAATTGTTGGACTAAAATTCAGAACCGTTTTTGTATGTTACTGATACGGATAAAAATGCACTGCCAATTAACAAGGATCACGTGTTCTCGCTAATAATGACATAGAACGAAGGTTAATATTGTTTCCTTTTGCTATGTCATAGAAATCATCAAGGGCTTGGGCTCGCTAGCATGGACTCGCTAGTATAATCATAATAAGTATGGGCTTTAATCCTAATAAGTAGGGCTTTAATCCTAATCATCAAGGGCTTGAGGTACTCCAATCCTATCAGAAGTAACACGCTCACATCAACTACATACGTCATTTTCTTCGCTTCTAGTCTTCTCTGCCTCGCGAAAAATCAATTGAGCCAGCGAAGTAACCCGTTGTTTTGTCTTGTGTTGTGCATGTCAGCACAAAAGCTAGAGGGTCTTCAAACTTCTTCCGTCACTTTATGTATTTCGCATATTATAGGAGGAAAAAGAATTAGTTAAGTGAAATATAGGTTTTTACTGTTAGCAAGGTGTTTATACCATGAAAAACTTGAACTTATTTGCCTCAACGAGGCTGGTACATTTAAAGGCCATGCACACCAAATCATCAATGGGAAATTGGACTAAAGACAAGCCTTCACTTAAAGCCCAATTGCTCCAATGCAAGTGGTGCAAGTTGGTGACTAGGAAATCATTGCGTCAAATCAAATATAGCAATGGCTAAGCGCGTGACAGGTTCCAAGCATATGCAACACATATGGCTCCTTCCTATAGGACCTAAGTTTTTACAATGCTAGGTATCAACCAGAGAAGAGTTGTGAAAAATGTGGCAAGGGCTAGATGGAAGCTTAATTGGGAAGGTAATATGAGGTCCTATACGATCCCTCAACTTAGCAAGGTCGGTTCACTCAAGAGGACTTAGCGTGAAGAGATTGGTAAAACAGGCACGCCACTACATGTGGCATCTCCAGATTGTATCACCCTGGAGGCGTGGCGTAAATAAAATAACAAGCAGGCATGCCCATAAAACACATGACAACCCCGGAGTGGATCGACCACGGGCCAAATTATTACAGCTTAGTTATAAAATCCATAATGTTGTCTGAATCAGTCCTTCTGGTAGCATTAAATACAACTACTGTATAGTTCATGCATTCATTTACTTAAGTAAATTTGTATATCTTGGGTTAGGGTAAAACATCAGGCCAACTGCCTGTCTCATCCACTCTGTCTCCAAAGTTTATTAATCCTTGAATTAGGTGCTTTGTACCTTCAGAGTGTTATCATTTTCTCTTTATCACTGAACTAAACACGTGATGGAGGTAAACTGCCTTTGCCATCATATTGTTTATGCTTAGCCTGATTAAGAATAAAATAGATTAGGAAGGCGGATATGTGACTTTAGTAGCACTTAAAATTCTTAAAGCATTATTATCAATAAGTCCTTATTGATCGTTTGAATAAGTCAGATTGGGAACCCCCAACCCCCCTCCCCCCTCAGGCAAACCAGTTCAAATTATTTGGGAAATGTGTCTCACACTTGGTCCCATCAGGACTTGGCACGCCTGTAACCCTGCATATATATCACATGAGACCACAACCATAACACAGGGCGCCTGAGCATATTAAGTCAAACACAAACCTAAAAAATAGAAGATATGAGCTCTAGACACGTGCTTCCATTGATGAAAGGTGTTGTGTGGTGATGGTGGGTGGGTGTTAGCTGTTATAGTAGCATGTAGTTCGCTCTTGTCCCACATTGCAAAGTAAAATAGACTGTGCACTAGGTTCCGTGTATTCGTGGATCTTAAGCCAAACGTTTACTGCCCATGACTCTGCTTGGGACGCATATTTAATGATGATATCGTTTTGTTATGGATGAAATTCTTCCCCAACTAAACATGTTCAATGATGGTTAAATATGGTGAGTGGTCAAAGGTCTGCCACAGACTTGTCTAGATTTAAGCTAGACTCTTTTCCCGATTCAACCTATTCTTAGATGGATTGTCGATACTCAACGAATAAGGACTCTCGCACTTATCCAACAAAGACTCATCTTACTTTAGGATTTTAATTCTATGCGGCCTAAACCTTCCCGTTTAATCCATATATATCGATGGATGCCATGTATGCACACACATTCCCACATATACAGACCCTTACCTTTTCAGAGCCTTTCTACATACCTTGACTTAAATGTCAGAATGCCTATGCCGAATCCCCTATAGCATTCACCTTTTTTTTGTCTTTGCATGTTTCATTTCTTCGGTCCATCTAGATACATTTTCTAACAGATTGCCATTATTTGTGGGACTAATTAAGAGATTTCATAACACCCAAAGAAGCTACTGAATGGATTAACGATATCAACACTATCCACATGCTCTTTGATAGGCACACAACTAGTTTCTTCCCAACACAGTTTGATTGGCGGGACCCATGGAAAGTCCCTTTTCAATGGTTGCTGTGCAGAAAAAGGGAAAGGCCAGTTACCAACCCCTAAGTGGTAAAGTGAACACTAGCTGCTACTCATGATTAAATCCTATTACAGGGTGATCGGCTCACATCTATCAACCTATGATCGGCTCTATCGACCTAAAATGCCTTGCTCATCTTATAGAAACAATCAGTTGGCCATAAATGTTCAGAGCACGATCCTCCAACATTTGATGAAAGACATACAAGCCACCTTCGGATAAGGTCTTTGCCAAAGTCCCCTTATTATGCACTTGGATTGCCATGTCGATGCTTACCCCAACGTGCTGCCTGCTATGAACCTTCATGCCGGTCACTAGTTCGCCCCATAAGAAGAGATCCGGCCTCGAGGAGCTCAGGCTACCCTGTTCTGATCACGCGTTAGCTTTAGAAGCCCAAGCTGCCCATGCAGAATACGTGCATGCATAGGCTGAATAGACTTATCTACAGGATAATTTAAATGACCACAAGGTACTTGGGGACTCTCAGCACTGTTATGGGAAACTTAGGTTTTATAATGATGAAAGGAGGCATCGTCAAAATCGTCGGCGTGGCAGTAATTATTCTTTAAAAGCTAATTCGTGTACCCCAACATAACACTATGAATAGAAACTAAGGAGATGAATTACCGCATTCAACCATTGGTGGTGGGTCATTCTGCTGACCAATCAAATAACTTCAATCCAGTAAGTCACCCTTTTATAAACAAAATTATTCTTGCTTCAACCCTAAAATGCTTCTCTACCAGGCTTCAGATCCAGTCAACAATCGTGCTTTTCCAACCACTTCACACAGGGCTGCTATAACTTGATTTTAGAACCTAAAATTCCAATACATTACCTCATCCTTTCAACTTACTCACTAGTTCAACAATCACTTTGCTAGCATTTGAAGGTACTCTTAACAAGTATTATGACGTGGTACATCATGAAGATGAGTCATTAAGCGCCTGTGTTGCGCACTTTAATTAAGAGTACTTCCAGATTGAGAACTTGGACTAAGCGGTTGCATTTATAGCCATGATTATTAGTGTCTGCAACAGGTCACCCTCTTGGTCTCTCTATAAAATCCTCTTGAAAATGTGGCTAAACTTCATAAGAGGGTTAAGTAATGCCAAACAGAAGTACTCATGTCTGATCGGACGCAAATGGATGAGGACAAGGCTAGTAACAAACGTAAAGGACTAGAGGACCAAAAATAACTTGTCCGCGAAGAAGCCACAAATTCATAATAAGTTGTATGGAGGACCAAAGAACCCTATGCGAGGGTTTTAGAAGTTTGCTTAAACGTTCCTAAGGCTACAATTCGTAATGAGACTGAGGATAAAGGACTCGCTAAGCAGCCCAGACCAATGAAGACCCTTTTTAGCAAAAAGGACAAGAACAAGTATAGTCATTTCCATAAAGAGGTTTCACATGACACTGAAGACTGTAGACAACACCAGTTGCAGATTGACGACCTGATTGAGTGAGGCAATCGTTAATGGTATCTTTAAAACACTAATTTCGGGAAGCTAGAAGGTCATTGCAATCTCCAAAGTCAAAAAGTCACAATTATTGAGAGAGTGTTGTACACACCATCTCACGGTGATTTGTGGCTGGCCGGCTAACTTTGCGGTCTCAAGAGGTGCACATTCAAGGGCTCCAGAACATTGAGTATCCCAGTAAAAACTGTAGCCTAACCCAACTATATCTTTCACAGACATCGACTTGAAAGGTGTCCAATTCTAGCATGATACTCTTTAAGTTATTGATCATTGCGTGTCAGTCAAAAATTGGAGCTCTACCGGTACTATATTTTGAGCTGTTCGAGAATATGAAGCTTGGCATAAATCGCCTCAAACTTGTGGATCACCCTATTTATGGCTTCTCCGGAAACCCAGTTTGAGCTTAAGAAACTACTACCCTAACAATGGTAATAGGGACAATTGCTCACAAGGTACATTTTAAGTTAGACTTCCTTGTAGTTAAGGTCCCTTCATCCTAAAATGCCGTTTTTGGAAGAATTGGGCTAAACAAAATAAAGGCTATAGTGTCGGTGTACTTGTTGAAATAAAGTTTCCTACTGAGGTTGGAATGGGTGATTTATGTTAAGACTGAATGATGGTAGGACATTGCTATCTTACATCCTTTAAGAAAATTAGTGGCGAGATTATGCCCAGTGAAGACGCCCGTGATGAAGCAAAATTGCAACAAGGTCAGCTCGTAAAAGAGCCTGATGATATTGAACCTATCATAGTTGAAAAGTCACAAATAGTAAAGATAGGCTCTCGTTTCTGTGAAGAGCTTCATACAAGACTCATCCACCTTTTGCGAGATAATGCTAACATTTTTTTCTTAATCTGGTGGAGATATGCCCTATACCGACACTAGTATGATCACTCCCCATCTTTCAATGTTGATATAACTCATAAACCTATTAAACAGCAAGATCTAATTTTTGCATTGGAGAGACAAGAAAAAATTGATGAGAGGTGAAAAAGCTCGTCAGGTCAGAGTTTATTGAGGGAATTGGTACCCCTACTAGATCTATAATACCATCATGGTTCTAAAGGCGAACAACAGTGGAGGGTTTTCTTATGATTTCAAAGACCTCGACAAGGCTTCTCCCAAGAATAACAGCTTGCATTCGCAGATTGATATCATAACGAGTTAATTAGCTTTATGGATGCTTTTTCTGGCTACAATTAGATCTAAATGCACAGAGATATCCCCAAGGCCGTGTTCATAACAGACATGCATTTATTGCTACAAGGTTTATGTTTTGGTCGTCAAAAAACTGGGGCAACATATTAGAGCTGGTTAACAAGATCTTTGAATATTTTATTGGGAGGAACATGGATGTCTACACGGATGACATGCTTGTCAAAATAATTCATTCCAAAAACCACGCTAAAGATATATAGAGAAGCTATTGAACTATTTCAAGAGGAAGCTCAACCTCTCCAGGTGTGCCTTTAGAGTCACGTCTGGAAAGTTCATTGGCTTCATGGTCTCATAATGTGGCATAGAGGCAAACCTAGAGATAAATTTGAGCCATCAAAGCCATGTCTTCTCACGTACTATTAAGAAGGTAGAGGAGCTCACGTGTAGTATAGTAGCTTTGTGATGATTCATGTCCTATTCTATGGAAAGGTGTGTCCCATTCCTTAAAGTTCTAAAGAATGTGAAGACGTTTCAATGTGCCAAGGAATGTCAAGCCTTATCTAACGAGCTTAAGCAGTACTCCACTCTTGACAAAGCTAGAACCTTTGGGGAAACTTTATGTCTATCTGAAGTTAGCCCTAACACCATCAGTGCATACTCATATGGAAGGACAAAAGGATACAAAGCCTTATTATATTAGTAAGGTCCTTCACTGTGATATCCCAAAAATATCAAAACTTAATCTAACCGTAAGTTTGATTAATTAAGGGGTGTTATTTTTATTAAGTAGCAATATGTTAATGATTATTAAGTGTTAGGTAGCTAAATAAGGCGCTAGTGTGGCCTTGGGGGTTAAAATATAATTTTGGAAAATTAAGGGGCAAAAATGTAATTTTGGAAAGTTAAGGGGCAAAAATGTAATTTTGGAAAAGATGATGAACGGGATGCATATTTTTATTAAGTAGCATCATTTTGATGATAATGAGGTGTTAGAGGGCTAAAGGAGGGGTTAGGATGATTTTGGGGTCAAATTATAATTTTTCAAAGTCGAGGGTAAAATACAATTTCAGAAACTTTGGGGGCCAAAGTACAAATTTTAAAATTTGCAAGAGGTGTCACAAACCTGGGAGCCCAAAGTTGCCACCTCCTAGCTAATTTATGCTGACTAAGTAATATAAACTATAAAGTAATAAGAGGATAAAGCTTGAGAAAAAAAAAGGAAAGAAAGTGTTGGGGAGGAAAATGTAAATATGACAAAGTCGTGTACAGTGTCGTGAATAGTAACTCGTGAAGAACCCAGAAACAGGGAGGAGAAAAGAGAAGAAAAAGAAGAGAAGAAAAGAGGAAGAAGAGAGAAAAAAGGGAGTAGAAAGAAGGGATTTCCGAACCCTAACAGGGTAATTTATCTTCTTTGAATTAATTGTGTGAAATTCTTGTATTGAGTTGTGGGTTTCAGTTGAAGGTGCTCCGTTTGTACATATATGTGTGTGTCATGGTGTATATGGATTCGAGAGGAAGGGATTCAAATGAAGTTATGTTGTATTATGTTTATATGAGAGCCTAAAATGGTAAAAGAACGAAAAATGGATAGAATTTCATAGTAAAGTGTGTGTTTAGAGTGTAGTTGGTGCGCGTTCTTGGTGTATGTATACGAATATGATTCGGGTGGTTGAACATGGGGATTTTGGGTTGGATTAATGAGTGTAAATGTGTATTAGAATGTATGAAGGAGTGAAATATGATGAATTTGGATGGGATTAGAAATGATTTTGGGTGGAAAGGATGAAATTTGTGTGATGGTTGCAATCGATAGTGAATGAAGAGGAAGAAGATGAAGACTTTGTGAAGAAAAGGTGAATTAGTGTGTGTTTGATGTGAATAGTGACTGTTTTTGTCATTAAAGGTGAAAATTAAGTAAACAATTTAAAATTTGATTTTCTAAATATAGTTAGAGTCAGATTTAACCAAAGTGCAAAAAACAGACCCTAGTTATTTTTAGGAAACCGACATCGTGGAAAAAGTTCAGATTTTTCCGAGGTCAACAAGGGGGTTAACCAATATGGGAACTTTGAAACTGTGCAGTGAAATTTCAAATATTAAACAAGCGCAGTTTCGCGCAAAAATTTTATGGGGACTTTAGGATGTTGAGAAGTTTTATTTCTAAGATTTTGGGTCATTTCGAAGTTGTTAGCTATTTTTTGGCCGAATGGGCTTTTTAAGCGCTCAGTCTGGACACCGGTTCGGAATTTTTGGACGAAAATTTTGTAAGATATTTTTTAACTCAAGAATGAATTCAGGAGGCTTAAAATAGCATTTTAAAGCACTTTTGAAATTTTTCTGAGGTCGGGAAGCCTCAGGGGCATTTTGATAATTTGCCACCCAGAGAGGGATATTTTGGTAAATTTACTGATAAAATTTTTCAAAGTACTTTTTAGTCCGGAATGGGTTGTAAAACACGTAAAAGGTTGTTTTGAAGCTGATTAGGGGCATTGCGGTGATGGTGAACCTCGGAGGCATTTCGGTAATTTACCACCAGATGGGGTATTTTGGTAAATTTTTTTTATAAAATGCTTTGAAGGACTGTTGGTTTGGGAAGGGGTGTTAAACATCATAAAGTTATTTTAAAGTAGTTTTGAGATGTTTGCCAGGGCGATGACCGCTAGGGGTTATTTTGGTAATTTCCCTTTAAAATTTTTTTGAGAGAATATTTGATCTATAAATGATGCAGTACATCTAAAAAATAGTTTTAAAGTGGTTTTGGGATGTTGGTGATGTAGCGGCCATTGGGGGGTATTTTGGTAATTTTTTTAGCACGCGCATAATTTAGCGTTCGGAGGGGTGGGAAGCGAGGAATAGTGATAGTATGTCTAAAATGAGGGTTGTTATCGATAATAAGTCGATAAGGCTAGATTAAGGATCCGATTATCGGATCGAATTAACTAGCTATCGTAAGATGCTATGAACGGTTAAGTGGGAATGGGTATAATAAGGAGTGCGTATATGTTAAATGATGACTAACGAGCAGGATATGATTTGACTAGGTGATGTAGCTCGTTGCAATCAGAGATTGCGAGTTGCTTTGGCTATAAGCCAATTAGGTAAGGACAATGCGATTCTGATATGCTAATTCATTGTTTCGATTAGCATGCCATGTCGATGATGTATTGTTGAATTCTTGTTGTTATGATTGGTCACCGGTACTCGTTGTAACGATATACGTTTATGTTGAATTGTGCTGTTGAGGACTTAGGGTGGAATAAATTCCCTTAATCCGCCTTGTTGATAGAATCTAATGAGGATAATGCGCGTCCTAGTATGCTATGATTAGATTCGATTAGCATACTTGAAGTTGATGATGATATCGTGTAAGGGTTGTTATGTGGTGGTTGTGAGATGCCAGAAATTATTGATAGTCGATATCTCTTCTCTTTGAGAACACCATTGAGGACTTGTGGCAACTTCTCCTGAGTCCGCCCTATCGTTGATGATGATGCTGTGGTGATCGTTGCGTTGTTGTTATGAAATGTCGGCACTTATTGATAACCGACATTTCTCTTGTGTAAGAATGCTATTGAGGGCTTGCGGCAAATTTATCCCAAGTCCGCCCTGTTGATGATGTCACGTTGAACTCATGTTGTTGGGTCTGAACACCGGTTGATCTTCTGATCTGGTATTCCTTGTTGAGCTGTGTTGTTGAGGACATAAGGTGGAATAAATTTTCCCTTAGTCTGCCTCGTTGATGAAGTCTTGTTGCTTGGCTGTAACATGGTTAGTGAAAGCACTCTAAATGAGTTCCCCACTTATTGACAGTGTCTCTTCTATTTACTTGAGACTGAGATGAACATCCCGTAAAATGGGACATCAATATGAGGAGGATGGCCTACGAATTATGATCACTGGCCAAAGAGGATGAATATCACTTGAGCAGAGTCTGTTGTGTCTGGTCGAGTCCTGTCCGTCGTGTCCATGTGCATTGCATTTGATTTTCTTTTGATGTTGATAATTTTAATGATTTGTATTTCAATGATGTTTATCTTTACGACCTTGGATTTTGAGTTCACTTGCATGGTCAGTCAGTCAAATCCATGAGGAGGTTGCAGTAATGCTGTTCTGTTGGGCCTTAAAGCCGCTCAATCTAACAAAAGAAAAATCATCGTTTGACAAGTTATGTTGATGCTGAAATTTATTGACTACTCTTGATTCATTGCTATCGTTGAGATGATTATTATTCCTCCGAATCTTTTGAATCATTTGTACACGATATTCCTCGTGTTGTCTTTACTGGGCTATTTGCGCTCATTCCTTATGTTGTATTGTGCAGGCTATAAGGTTGATCAAAGAAAACCCTCTAGAGAAGGGAAGAGAAACAAGTTAGAAAAGTTAAGAAAGGGGATGCGTTGTGTGAGGTAAAGATTGAGCTGTGAGATCGGTTGTTAAGAATCCTACGACTACAGTCGTATATTAGGTTGTAAATATTCATGTTGTTTAGAGACTTGAAAGTCTTCCGCTGCAGTATGATGTATGTTTGTAAGGACGCATTTTGAAGCGTCTATTAATGATAAATGAGTATGAGTATGTAGTTGCTTTGTATTCAGCACATGATTTTGAAGGTGATTATGATCGATAACTCAGCTCGGTGATGTCACCAGGGTTGAGGGTGTCGCATTCACAGAGCTGAAGCTCGTTATCTTAGGTTCGAGAAGATGGTGTATACTTTGGTAATAGCTGCTCGAAAACAAAGGCCTTACTTTCAATCACATAATGTTGTACCTTTCATGAACCAGCCACTACAGAGAATACTTCATAACCCTAATACCTCAGGAAGGATGGTTTCTTGGTCCGTGGAGCTAGGAGAATTCGACATTGCATACAAGCCCGTGCTAGCTATTAAAGCTAAAGCGTTGACATACTTTAGCATGTAGTACACCTTCCTCATGAGCCTACTGGAGTCGAAGGTCTATCCCTTGGAACCAAAAGCTCAACCTTTGAACCTAAATGATCAAAGCATGTGGACTCTTAATGTTGATGGCTTAACATGAAGGTAAGTTGAGCTAGCCTTATCCTCATTAAACTAGGTACCCTAACTCCGGAATACGTATTTAGGTTTAATAATGAGGCTAAATATGAAGCATTACTGCCTGGCATATGGCTAGCACAGGCCTTGAAAGTGCAAAAACCTCAACACTTCTGGGGACTTTTAACTAATCGCTCACCACATCAATGGAAAATATGAAGCTAGGGATACCTAGATGGTTAAATACTTGGACAAAGTATCTTTGCGGTTAACTATCTCCGGGATAAGACACTACTTGAATACAACTGCAAAGCTAGAAAATTGATCCTCAAGTTAGCCTGTTACACTCTCATTGATAGTAAATGGCGTACGGTCTTTCACTTTTCTATATCTCAAGTGTCTTATACCCATGGAAGCTGATTATGCTTTCCTGAAGTATATGAAGGGATTTGTGGCTAGCATTTGGGGCGCTGAGCATTCACCTGCAAAATACTCTGACAAGGATATTATTGGCCTAACATATATGAGCAAGTCATGGTTTTTTTACAAGAAATGCAAGAAGTGTAAAACATTTACCTTTGTCCCGCATCAGCCAACAACACCCTGCCTGTCCATCACAAGCCTTACCTTTTGCTATGTGGGCATCAACATCCTTAGTCCATTCCCAATGGCCAATGGTTGGAGGCAAAACCTGTAATATCTAACATCAATCCCATTAAAATTTTTAAATAATTACATAATATGTTTATACACACACACGTTCTCTCTCTCTTAAAAAAGTGTGTGTGTGTGTGTAGGGTCATGATCCCTTGCCCATGCAGGCAACTTAAATGAAGTTGTCAACTCAATCTGATCGTCCATCTATAGTGGATGAAAGGACCGGATCTAATTTTTATTAAAAAAAAATAAATGTAGTGGATAATGATTTTAACCATAATGCCTTGTATGAATTTAATGAGTCAGTGGAGTTTGCAGGCAAATAAGGGGGCAATGAGTAATTTTCACCGTCCGTTTTATAATGTAGTGAATAGCAAAGTTTACTTAATGAAAAATAGATATGACCCGTCTATTTGGAATGGATGGCCAGATTGTAGTATTCCAAACTTTGGGGGCTGGTCAAATAACCATCGATACTTCAAAAAATAAACGGGCGATAATTTTGAGCAATGCTCCGGTAGTATTAGAGAGTGGAATCTTAAAAGAATTTTGGGACAAAAATATAATTTTTAAAATTTTAGAAAACTTAAGGGGTTAATTTGCAAAATTTGAAAATATACATTATGTGTCAAATTTTGAGGATGAGTTGGTCACCTCTTGATTGTTGCCTTGTGACTAATCTAACTATATTATAAAATATAGATAGGATAAGATCCTTCGGGGAATTGGGGGAAAAAAGAAGAAGATAACCTTTCCATTTCGGGAAAGGAACAAGGAAGATAAGAACAAACAGTAGACCATGCAAACAGTAGACCATGCAAACAGTAGACCATGACCAGAAAAGCAAAGCAAGAAAAGAAAAACAGAGGGAAATCAGGGAGCTGGGGGAAGGAAATGGGAAAAAGAAGAAAGAAGGAAGAAAAGGGGGGGAGAGAGAGAGAATCAAAGTGTTCTTTTTAAGGGTAACCTTTCATTTTGATTTTCATTTTAGTGCAATAACAGAGTGTACGTTTCAGTGAGTGTTGTGTGTTTTCTTTGTGTTTTTGTCGTGTGTGAGGGTGCCACTGATGAGTGGCTTTGTGAGTAATTTTGGTGGAACCTTGTAAATTAAGCTTGCAATGTGGCTAAAATTGGGGATTATCAGTGTGTTGGGAGGTGTATGAGTGTGTTTCAGCGTGTGCTCGTAAGTATGCATGAGTGTGTGTTCTTGACCGCGGGTGTCCATGTGTGGGTTATTGTAGGTGTAAATGTGTTTTATTGTGTAAATGGTGGTGTTAGAATGAATTTCGGTTAGGTGTGGATGTTAGAAAGTGGTTAAGTGTGCGTTTGTGAGTTGTGTGTGTGTGTGTGTGTGTGTAATGGGTTTCGACAGTGAGTGGAGGGAGGAAGAAGAACTATGTGTGAAAAAGGTGTATTAGTGTGTGACTTAATCTAAATAGTAAGTGTAATTGTCGCTAAAAGCATAAATTACTTTAGACAGTTTTTTCATGAATTTTTTATAAATAGTTAACGCTAAAATTAGACAAAGTACAAAATAGTAACCTCCAAAAATTTTACGAGACGTACAATCTAAAATATTTTGGGAATTTTCGGTGTCCGTGAAGAGCGCTAAATTAGGGTATCGATTAGGAGAAATTCCGAACTTATTTAACCTAATAAACCAAGTTATTTTAATCTAAAATTTTTAGAAAACTCTTATTTTACTGATATATTTTATATTATAAAATTTCGTGCCATTCTGAGACCGATAGGTATTTTTCGTGAAACTAGCTTTTGAGCGCTCGGTCCGGACACCCGTTCGAGATTTTTGAATGAAAATTTTCTAGAATAGTTTTTAATCCAAAAATGACATTAAGATGCTCGTTTTAAGATGTTTTTGAGATTTTTCCGGTGCCAGAAAATCTCAAGGACATTTTGGTAATTTGCCGCCCGCATGAGATGTGTGTGTGTGTGTGCGCGCGCGTGTGTGTGTTATGTACATAATAGTAGATTGTGTTGACTTGACTGATTTTGATGATTCCAAGATCCTTGTTTCTAACATTAATCTAACACTGTTATTAAAGAACAATTTCAGGACCAATCATAATCAAACATAAACGTGGAATATTTCTTAGCCAAAGATTGGACTTGGACTTGGACGTGGACATGGACTTGGACGAAGATTTGGATCTGGAATTAAATTATATTTTATCTTTGTTATGGTTATTCTTTGTAATTAAGTCTTTTTTAAAGATTTCCAGAAAATCAAGTAAAGAACAAACCAAGAGTTTTCATTCGAAAGAAAATGATTTTTCGTTCGAATTGATCATTTAGTCTCTTTCATTCTAGTTTTCAAAAAGTTTTCGGTTGAAACCCAACTTTTCAGTCGAAATACAAGTTTTCAGTCGAATCTAGACTTTTCGATCAAAGCAAAACTTTTCAGTTAAAGCCAAACTGTTCGGTTGAAGCAAAGTTTTTCATTCAAATGGAAAGTAGTTTTCATTCGACTCAAACTTTCAGTAGCTTCAAACCTTCTCGACTCTATCTTTTCATTCGAATGAATCCAAGATTCATTCGACCGAATTCTTCAAATAAGTTTTCAGTCGAATAAGTTTGATCTTTCATTCGAATCAATCTTTGTGTCATCCTTTTTAACGATCATTTTCTCTTCTAGTATAAAAAGGGACTTTGAGAGCATTTATTATTAACTTCTTGAATCTCTGAAAAATCTCTCACTTTTCAAAAGACCCTCTCATCTTATTTCACACTTTCATCTATTCTTCCTTGAGTGAGTTCATACTTTGAGAAATTGAGTAGCAAGATTCTTGGTTTAGCTCTTAAAAGATTACAGATCTTCCCACCTAAGAAAGCTTAGCCTTGTTGTATTCATTGTAATATCTACTCGTAAATGAATGTGTGTTGTATCTCAATTGTAAATCTTCTTTTCACTTGTAATCGTTCGAAACCTTGAAGGGTTTCGGAATTTGTACTGCGGTTTGAGCTAGCACCCGAAGCTAGCTACTTAATGAAAGGCTTGAGTATGTCTCCCTTGTGTGGAATGCTCGGGGACTGGACGTAGGCTGGTGGGGCCGAACTAGTATAAATCTCTGTGTTGATTTATATTTATTATTCTGTTATTACTTTGTAAGTTTATGTTTAAATTTCTGCTCAAAGTTATAAACACATATTCACCCCACCCCACCCCCTCTAGGTGTGTTTAGGGACGTACAAGTGGTATTAGAGCCTTGTCTCTGCTAATTTCGTTTTGACCTTACAGTCAAGAGCTAAAGATCTTAACACAGAAGAAGGTTCAGCAACTACTTGACCACCTTTGTTTTCGGCTACTGAAAAAATTGGATGAGGAATTTCCTTAGGCAGGAGACTCATGTATGGTACGTTGTTGAAATGGCCCGATTATTCCATGAAGGATGGCCCAGATGGAACCAAGTTTCCCAAGGGAACTCTCGAGATGGACACTCATGAGGCACATCTTTTTTCTATGGACTATAGAGCAAAGAATATTATCAGCTGTGGACCCGACATAAATGAGTATAATTGAGTCTCAGCTTGCAAAACAACTAAAGAGATGTGGAGACTACTGGAGGTCATTCATGAAGGTACCAATCAGGTAAAAGAAAGAAAGATAAACATGCTTGTCCAGCAGTATGAGGCCTTCAAGATAAAGGAAAACGAGTCTATAAATGAGGTGTATTCTAGGTTTACTCTCATTATAAAGGTGTTCCCAACCTATTCTGGTCTTACCAAAGGGACCACCAGGGGTCCTGTTTTGCACAACACTTCACATATTCACCGGTCAATTTTTAACGCGATAACTGGTCAAAATGCACACACTCAAGTCACGTGCATTTTTCATTAACTTTTTCGCATGACTAAAATTACTTCTGTCGCCAACGTAGCGACTTTGGCACCGTCAACACTTAGAAAATGTACAAACATGGATTTAGTGCGCCTTCCCCCCTAAGGGGGTCGGCCACCTCCTTAAAGGGGGGCTTCGCTACCCTCTTTAAGGGGGGGGGGGGGGTCGGCCACCCTTGTCACGGGGGGCTACCGACATTTTTTTTGCTCAACTTATTCAAACGCATTATGGCCTACAATGCTCACTCATCACCCGCGACCGTACGACGCTCATTATTGGCCGTATGCCATTAACGTAATGATGGTCGCTTGCGGGGGCACGTTTTTGCCTGTGCCCGCACGCCGTTAATATATGCTCTGCCTCGCTCATGCGCGGCGCCGCTGATACAGCCGTGCCCCCTGACTCTCTGTCACAGTGCCAGCATACACACTTCATCGCGCCCATGCGCCACTTCCATGACATGTGCCCCCGGCACCAGGTATTGTCTTGCGACAGACGTCGCTGCATCCATGCACCACAATCATGTGTCATGCCTTTGGCATCGTGCCCGTGCGCCACAATCATGTAACATGCCCTCGGGCACCACTCTCATACACCACACCATGCACCCCCGCATGGACGTGGAACATGCTTCGACCTACTCTCCAGAGTGCGCAACATTCTGAGCGGCTTTGCTTATAGAGCTTAGGCATGACGAACCTTCGCAGCGGGATAGGCTCGGTACCACAAAGCTATCGATGCCTTCATTCTAAGGGGCTCCGTTCGTAGTGCTCCGGCATGAGGACCCGTCGCAGTGGGATGGGCTCGCTACCATAAAAGTCATCACCGTATTCATTCCAGGGGGCTCCGTTCATAGTGCTTCTGCATGAGGACCCCTCGCAGCTAGATGGGCTTGCTACCATAGAATTCATTGCCATCTTCATTCTAAGGGGCTCTGTTTGTAGTGCTCCAGCATGAGGACCCCTCATAGTGGGATGGGCTCGCTACCACAGAAGCCATTGCCGTCTTCATTCTGGGGGGATCCGTTCATAGTGCTCCGGCACAAGGACCCTTTACAGTGGGATAAGCTCGCTACCACAGAAGCTATCGCCATCGGGGTGACTTGCATGATGCTAGGCACTGAGTTGCGATGACGTCCACTGACGCTACCGGTGATCGTCGGCACCCCCAGGACGATGAACCCCTGGTCACTTCGAGATGAGAGCAGGTCTTTGGAGGGCATTGCGCCTAGTCTGCCTGGCAATTGGTCAAAGAAACCTTCCCTCATCACTGTCAGGTTCTCTCTGCATCTGTTGACGCACCCCTGTGGGATTTAGTAAGGGCTTGGACTGGTGGCTAGGGCAACGGGCTTACTCTGATCATGTTGTAGTTTGTGGTCAGTCTTCTTAGACGGGTAGAGCGATGCTGTGCAGGGTAAGGCACTACAAATTTAGGAACCATCAGTCCAACAAAGAACCGACATTTTTGGACCCCTGGTGACGTGTCACTCCCAAGGGATGACACGTGTTAGCTGATGACACCATGATGACACAGGCACACTTTTCCCTATAAATATAGGACTTTGAATTTCATTTTGAAGAGAACTCTCTCATTTGACAATTTTACTTTCTCACTCTAGAATCCAAATCCTTTGAATTTTAGAGAGGGAAACACATTTGGACCCTGACTTGGACCCTAGCTTGGATTGTCGACTGTTGGCCATGTTCGTCTCTGCCTTGTCTCCGCAGCACTGCCAGCCCTCACGACCTGTTTGGGGAGCCTTGTTCTCTACCCTTACTCCACCCTCACAGTGTCTCACTTTGTACAACTGGCAGCTGACTCGGACTTCATCCTTTGTGGCACCTCCACATAAGTATGAACCCACTTTCCTTGGCATCATTTTGGCTACTCAGCTGGGGAGGTGAGCAGCGTACTGCAGTCTGCGTGTCTTCCATACTTAGCCATTGTGCTCGTACAACAAAGAACTACCAGGACAACCAGCCAAGGCCCTAACCCTACTGTGCAAGAAGAAGACCACCCTATTGACCAAGAAGAGACTAACGCCATGCGACTCCAAGACCAGCCACTAATCACTGCACCCAACGTTCAAGTGGTTGTCAGTGCAGCCATCCAGCAACTTACTCCGACCATAACCAATATGCAAGACTCACAGACCACTCTACTAGCTGCCATCATGGAGATGCAAAGATCCATACAGGCACTGGCCTTGCAGTAAGCCACTCCATCAATCCAGCCTTCAGGACCTGGGCCGACTCCTAACACTGCCCAGGCCCCAATGTCGCAACCACCGTAGCCTTGAGCATCCAGACCCTTGGCGGTAGGACTCCCGACATCCTCGCCACCAATTACCGATGCATCTCCTTCTGTAGTGCCATCCCTCAGGCTGCACACACATCTCGGACCAATGTTGCAGCAAGTTCTCCCCGCTGTCAGGCCATCCTATCCGGTGCCGGCAAAAAGCTCTTCTTAAACTCATGACTATATCAAGATGGAACTTAATCCTTATTCAGCTGAACAGCACAAAACCATTCGCCAAGTGGTGGACATGTCTCGCTCACCCATCCATGCTCCTGCATAGTTGCCTCTACCAGCCCCTGTCATATACCAACCCTACTATGCTCCCGCTCATCAAGTTGCCCCGTCTGGGGGCTCAGGGGCTAGCGGCACCCCAGGCAGCCATCACCCCTTGGCTGGCCACGAAGAACCCTCCACCCACTATGTCACCAAGTCAGACTTAGAAGCACTCATCCTTTGCCTGTTAAAAATATCTGAACCTGATTCCTCGGTCCAGTTGACAGGCCATGCACCATACGCTAACGACCTAGCCCCTACACCATACCCATTCAAGTACAAACAACCGACCTTTGTGCTCTTGATCAGATGTGAGGGCAATGCCAGTGAGCACTTGACCAAATTTGCAGGCTCATTGAGTAGTATGGACTGGGAGATAGTTTGAAGTTAAGGGAGTTTCACAAGTCCCTCACAGGCTTGGCTTATACTTGCTACCACCAGATCCTTGTGGGGATTGTCCATTCATGGAGTGACATGATCCAGCTATTCTTGGACAAGTTCCATTATGAAGCTAAAAGTGTCACTATAGTGGACATTGCCGGCATACACCAGAATCCCAGGAAAGACTTGAACAAATACGTACACCGCTTCCATCTCAAGTGCCTCTAGTGTACGGACTTCATCAAAGATGAGACGTTGGTTCCGATATGCATCAAGAATATGAGTGATGTATATAGAGTGCATATTGGTCATGGGATCGCCTCAAAGAGATAGCCCGCCGCACTAACGAGTCGGTTGGTCCGTCAAGCAATGGAAGCCTCATCGCAGAATGTAGTGCTTGCCACCCCAGAAACATTCGAAACTCGGAACAACAACAACAGCAACAACTATAATGGCTACAAGCATCAGGCACGAGAGGGGGACCGATGCCCTGATAAGAGAAGGCAGCAAGAGCCTGCCCCCCTAAGTACCCACGTGACCTAAATACAGTGAAGGAGCTTTTGGCTGATTGGGTAACACATGACGACACCTTTCAATTATCGCCGATGAGGACGAACATCACTGAAGCAGACAAAGCCAAACCCAACTGCTGCCCCTACCACCGAGTTGTTGGGCATTACCTTAAAGATTGCAACGGGCTAAGAGACATTTTTGCAAGGAAGGTCGCTGGGGGTGACTTGAAGCTACGAAAGAACAATGATGTGCGTAAGCACCCTTACCCACCTCATGGCAACAACAATTGGGAGCATCAGGTTCTCATGGCGATCACCGACCATGTTGAACCTATTATCATCGAAGCCTTGACGGAGGCCATTCCCATAATTACACCGCGTGCACCTCCAGCTAGTTAGCCAACATCCTCCTTTGGGCAAATGACGAATCAAAAGTATTTTTTTTTATGAAATGGGGTTTTCACCCGCTGCCAGGACCTAACTCTCCAATTGCCTGATTGAGGTCACCACTGGCCTCGGTCCTGAATGCTTCACGCCCAGGCTGAACTCCTTCTCATTACTTCCACTGCCTTGGTCTTCTCAGACGAAGATTTGTCGCCGGTCAAACATCATAATCGGCCATTGATTTTAAAATATAATATTAATGGCACGGGTTTTCGTCGTGCCTTAGTAGATTGCGGTGCCTCGGTCAACATCATACCCTTTGTCACTTTGCAAAGGGCTGGCATCCCCACGAGAAAAATCATACGCGACCCAATTAAGATCACTGACTTCAGGCGAAGTCACCAGTCCACTCTTAGCCATATCACTACCGACCTCATGGTCGGGACTGTACGTCGTGACACTACATTTCATGTAATAGACTATGAGCCTGCATTTCATCTCTTGCTTGGCCGACCATGGATCTATATCAATAGAGTTATTCCCTCAATACCATTAGTGTGTGAAACTGGTGGCCGGTCCTGCAGGACATAAGGTAGCAATGACAATCTCAGTCACCCGAGCTTCTTTTGAATGTGTCGAATCATACTTCGCCAATGCCTTTTTGTTTATAGAACTTGCTGAGGATGGCAAGAATGCCACTCACATCCACTCGACCAGGCTGCCCAACTGGGACGAGCTGTGTGGAAACAAACCCCCCAAGTCTAAAGCCAAGAAGAATGGTAAGAACAAGGGGTCAACCTCAACGACACCGTCTGATACGAAGGCCAACTCCCCGCTGTTATCCCCCAAGTCCAAGAAGCAAAAAGGTTGTGCCAGCCTTTCAATGCATCGTCAAAGATGGCAAAGCCATATATCAGTTATGATGGTGCACAGGGGCTTCAGGTGGTCCGTCATCTGACCCCCTGAACCTGACCCACCTATAGAGAACGAATGGTGTTGTGCGGCCAAGCATTGCCTGCCCGACCCTGAGCTTACCCCCGATGCTGCTCTACTATGTGTTCATACCCTATTCTGGTCGCACCCCAAGACCCGCCAAGGGACCCACTTTGCACGACACATCACCCAGTCAGCGGTCAACTTTTCAACGCTCGAGGGCCGGTCAAAGCAACGCATGCTCAAGTCACGTGAACCATTCGTGAAGCGACTTCGGCGTGCCTTCCACCCCAAGGGGTCGGCCACCCCAAGGGTCGGCCTCCCTTGGGGGTCGGCCACCCCAAGGGGTCGGCCACCCTCGGGGGGTCGGCCTCCCTCTAGGGTCGGCCTCCCCCAAGGGGGGTCGGCCACCCCGAGGGGTCGGCCTCCCTCTAGGGTCGGCCTCCCCCAAGGGGTCGGCCACCCTCGGGGGTCGGCCTCCCTCTAGGCTCGGCCTCCCCCAAGCGTCGGCCTCCCTTGGGGGTCGGCCACCCCATGGGGGTCGGCCACCTGCCTTGAACACCGACGCCGTCACCTTTGACCCCACCCCATTGTCACGACGACCGTCGCTCGCGGCCGCACTCCGCCATAGTCGCGACAACCGTCGCTCTCGGCCGTGCCCCTTCGTCGCGATGACCGTCGCCCGTAGTCTCGATGACCGTCACTTGTGGCCGCTCTGTCGCCATGACAACCGTCGCTCACGGTCGCGCGCCATCCGCGCAACGACCCTCGTCGCTCGGAGATCACTCTGCGACCCTCGTCGCCCGCACTCAACCGCGCCCCATGCGCTGCAATCATGTTATATGCTTACGGGATAGGCTACTCCTCCAGGACACTATCTCCGCCAGGGTGCCTGCGTGACTAGCCTACGTGCTCTGGCACTGGGGGCTCGCGTCGGCACCCCTAAGGACTATGACCCCCGGGTCACTCGGAGACGGGAGCAGGTCTTCGGAAGGGCATCTTGCCTAGTCCACCTGGCAGCTGGGCGTCGGGTCTTCCCCGCCGCTGCCAGACCTGTGGGATTCAGTAAGGGCTTGGACTGGAGGCTGGGGCAACGGGCTACTCTGACCATGCTACCGCGGCATGATCAGTCTCCTCAGACAGGCAGAGAGATGTTGCAAGGGCAGGGCAGCACGAACTTAGGAACCGGCAGTCCAACGAAGGGTCAGTGCGTTGGCCCCCTGGTGACGTGTCGTTCCCAGGGGGCGACACATGTCAACTTATGACACATGCACATTTTTGCCTATAAATAGTGGACTTTGGAGCTTTTTCAAGGATCTTATTCTCATTTGGACTTTTCACTTTCTCTCTCTAAAGGAAACATTCTCTCTGGAATTCTAGTGAGAGAAATATACTTGAACTCCCGTCTACGGACCCTGGACGCCATACCCTCAACACGGACTGCAGACTGTCGGTCCTGTTCATCGTCACCTTGCCTGCGCAGCACTGCCACCCCTCACGACCTGTCTGGGGAGCCTTGTCCTCGGCCCTTGCGCCGTCCTTGCTGTCTCCCACGTTGCCTACCTGGAAGCCAACTCAGACCGCATCCTTTGTGGCACCTCCACGTATCATCGAACCATTTCCGGCACCATCATTTTGGCGACTCCGCTGGGGAGGTGAGCATCGTATTGCGGTTTGCATACCTTCCGGACTTAGGCATTATGCCTGTGCAACGGAGAGCTACTAAGGCGACCAGCCAAGGACCCAACCCCGCCATGCAAGAACACCACCTCGGTGATCAGGAGGAGACTAGCGCCACGCGGCTCCGAGACCAGCTGCCGACCACTACCCCCGACGTACAAGTGCTCGTAAATGCAGCCATCCAGCAACTCACTCCAACCATCACCACTCTGCAAGATTCACAGACCACTCTACTAGCCGCCATTATGGACATGCAAAAATCCATACAAGCCCTGTCCTCACAGCAGGCCGCTCCATCAATCCAGCCTTCAGGACTGGGGCCAGCTTTTGACATCGCCCCGGCCCCAGTGTCGCGACTACCGCCGCCTTGGACATCTAGACCCTTGGCGGTAGGGCTCGCAACACCGTCGCTGCCGGTAGCCGACATATCTCCTTCTGCAGTGCCGCCCCGCAAGCTACACACGGATCTCGGGCCAGTCTTGCAGCAGATTCCCCCCGCTGTCACACCATCTCATCTGACGCCGGCAAGAAGCTCCTCCGAAACGCATGACTCCATCGAGATGGAACCTAATCCCTATCCAGTTGAGCAACACCAAACCCCCGGCCAAGTGATGGGCATGTCTCGCCAACCCACACTTGCCCTTGCACAGCTGCCCCTGCCAGCACCTGCACCATACCAACCCTCCCATGTCCCCGTTCATCAAGCCGTGCCATCTGGGGGCTCGGGGGCTCGCGACGCACCAGGCGGTCATCACCCCTTGACCGGCAATGAGGCACCATCCTCCAACTATGTCACTCAGTCAGATTTGGAGGCCCTTGTCCGTCGCCTGTCGAGGAATTCCGAGCCGGACTCCTCAACCCGTCTAACCGGACACGCCCCGTACGCTAATGATATCGCCATCGCACCCTACCCCATCAAGTACAAGCAACCAAACTTTGTGCTCTTCAACGGACGTGAGGGAAACGCCCGTGAGCATCTAACAAGGTTTGCAGGCTCCTTGGAGCAGTATGGTACAGGAAGCAGCTTGAAGTTGAGAGAATTCCACAAGTCCCTTACGGGCTTGGCTTACACTTGGTATCACCAGATCCCCGCAAGGACCGTCCACACCTGGGGCGACATGGTCCAGCTGTTCTTAGACAAATTTCATTACGAGACCGAGCGCGTGACTATCGTTGATATTGCTGGCATTCGCCAGAACCAGGGGGAAGACTTGAATAAGTATGTGCATCGTTTTCATCTTAAGTGCCTTGAGTGCACAGATTTCAGCAAAGACGAAACGTTGGTTCCCATATGCATCAAAAATATGATTGACGTCTACCGAGTGCATATCGAGAACCTACAGTTAAGGTCATGGGGACACCTCAAGGAGGCAGCCCGACGAACTTACGAGACAGTTGGTCCTGTCAAGTCATGGAAGCCTCGACCGCAAAGTACGCTGTTGGCCTCAGCTGATGCACCTATCACTCAACGTAGCAACGACAACAACAACTATGCAGGCTTCAAGCGTCAGCTTCCAGATGTGAACCAAGGCTCCGACAAGCGAAGGCAACAAAGACCCGCCCCTAACTATCCCTGTGACCTGAATACAGTGAAGGAACTCTTGGCCGAATGGGTGGCGCATGACAAAAATTTCCAACTGCCACCAATGCGGACCAATATCACAGACGAAGAAAAGGCCAGGCCCACCTACTGTCCTTTCCATCGAGCCATTGGCCATCCGCTCAAAGATTGCAATGCACTGCGAACCATCTTTGCAAGGAAGGTAGCGTCGGGCGACCTGCAGCTACGGAAAAATAACGATGTGCGCAAAGATCCCTACCCACCGCATCGCAACAGTAGGGGGCACCAGGCCCTTATGGCTGTCACTGACCATGTCGAGCCTGTAATCCACGAAGCCCCGGCAGAGCCCACACTGACCCTCGTGCCTCCTCCAGCTAAGCAGTCGATGCCTCCCCAACGACAGATGACGAAGATCAAAAGTTTTTTTTGATGAAATGGGGTTTTCACCCACCGCCCGGACTTACCTTTCCAATTGCCTGCTCGAGGTCACCACCGGCCTTGGTTCCGAATGCTTCGCCGCCCAGGCTGAATTACGTCACATCCCCTCTACAGCCTTAGTCTTCTCGGATGAAGACTCTCCGCCGATCGAGCATCACAATCGGCCGCTGTTTTTAGAGTGTACTGTTAATGGCACGGGCTTCCGTCGTGCCTTGGTTGATTGCGGCGCCTCGATCAACATCATACCCCTCATCACCCTGCAACAGGCCGGCATTCCCCCAAGGAAAATCATCCGTGACCCCGTCAATATTACCGGCTTTGGACAGGGTCCTCAGTCGACCCTCGGCCATATCACCATCGACCTCATGGTCGGAACTGTCCGTCGCGACACTACTTTTCACGTAATAGACAGCGAGTCTGCCTTTCACCTCCTGCTCGGGAGACCATGGATCCACGGGCCGTTCCCTCAACATACCATCAATGTGTGAAGCTGGTCGCCGGTTCTACGGGACATGAGGTAGCAATGACAATCCCTGCAACCAAAGCCCCCTTTGAATGCGCCGAGTCTTATTTCGCCGAGGCCTCCTTCTTCACTAATTTCGCCGAGGATGGGGAGAATGCTACTCATGTACATTCTACCAGGCTGCCGACCTGGGATGAGCTGTGCGGGGACAAGCTTCCCAAGGACAAAACCGGGAGAAGTAACAAGAATAATGGGTCAACCCCACCGCTTCCACCTGCCGCCACGACCAATTCCCCCCTTCTTCCCCCAAGTCCAAGAAGCAAAAGGCTGAGCCGGCCTTTCGACGTATCGTCAAGGACGGCAAGATCATCTATCAATTATGACGGTATGCAGGGGCTCCAGGCGGTCCCTCCTCAGACCCCCTCGACCCCGACCCCCTTGGAGAGACTGAATGGTGCCGCACGGCCGAGCATTGCCAGCCAGATCCTGACCTCACCCCCGGCGCGGCACCACCTTGCTATGAGGATGGCCCTCGACCTCAGGCTGAAGATATTGAAGAAATCAACCTGGCCGACCCGGGCGAAGAACCGCGGCACACCTACATTGGCACAAAACTCGCCCCCGGCCGAAGAGAGGAATTGGTTTCCCTCCTACACGAGTATCGTGATGTCTTAGCATGGAGCTACAATGAGATGCCCGGACTGGATCCTGCCTTAGTCACACACCATCTCAACATTGCTACCGGATCTATCCCTAGCCGACAGCACCCGCGGACATTCCGCCCCGAGCTCGAATTGAAAATCAAGCAAGAGATTGAACGCCTCCTGCGCGCAGGCTTCATCGAACCTATCACTCACCCTATTTGGCTGGCTAATGTCGTCCCTGTACAAAAGAAGAATGGCCAAGTCCGCGTCTGTATCGACTTTCGGGACTTGAATAGGGCGTGCCCCAAGGACGAGTTTCCACTACCCAATATCGACATGCTCACGGAGGCCGCCGCCGGATATGAAACTTTATCTTTCATGGATGGGTTCGCAGGTTATAATCAGATTCGCATGAACCCCGACGACAGCGCCAAGACAGCCTTCCGCACTCCTATGGGTAATTTTTGTTGGAAAGTTATGCCTTTCGGCCTCAAGAATGCGGGAGCTACGTATCAAAGGGCTATGACAGCAATATTCCATGACATGATACACCATACTGTGGAAGACTATGTCGACGATCTTATTATCAAATCCAGGAAGGAAAGTGATCACCTCACCGACCTTCAAGCGGTCTTTGATCGTTGCCGCCAGTATAACATGCGGATGAATCCATTGAAATGTGCCTTCAGAGTCTCCTCCGGCAAGTTCCTCGGGTTCTTGGTCAGTCGACAGGGCATCGACGTTGACCCCTCGAAAGCAGCCTCCATCCAAGAAATGCCCCCCCCCAAGAACACAAAGCAACTGAAGAGCTTCCTCGGCAAGGTCTCTTACCTCCGACGCTTCATACCCGCACTGGCCGAGCTCATTACGCCATTTCAACACTTGACGCGTAAAAGCGCACCGTGGAATTGGGGCGCGCCCCAACGGCAAGCATTTGAACAGATTAAGGCGGTCCTCATGTCACCGCAAACCATGGTCGTACCACAACGAGGCATCCCACTCCTACTCTACCTGACTTCCACACCCAGATCCATCGGGGCTTTGCTTGCCCAAGAAGTCGAAGGTGTCGAGCGTCCTGTTTATTACCTCAGTAGAGTGATCAGAGGGCCCGAAGCCAACTACTCCGAGCTCGAGAAACACTGTCTAGCCTTGGTGTACGCCTCACAAAAGTTCAGACATTACTTTCTAGCGCATCAGATCACACTCGTCACCAAGGCTGACCCGCTCCGTTACATGCTTACACGCCCCGCCCTGTCTGGCCGACTCACACGGTGGTTGCTGCTGTTGGCCGAATTCGGTTTATCTATCAAGAATCCTACAGCTCTGCGGAGCCAAGCACTCGCAGACCTCCTGGCCTTCTTCCCACGCCAACAATGTGAACCGATATCGGATCAACTGCCGGGGGAGGAGACAGCCCTCATCACCGACATCGATGGACTGTGGACGCTTGAATTCGACGGCTCTGCCACTAGCAAAGGCCCCAATGGCACGCCCCTCCGGCAAGGGGGTGCCGGCATAGTCTTGCGGGCACCAGACGGTGTTACCACTTCATTATCCTTCAAACTTGCATTCCCGGTGTCTAACAACGAAGCTGAATACGAGGCACTTGTCATTGGCCTCATGATCGCCGTCAGTATGGGGGCTAAGGCGCTGTGTGTGAAAGGAGATTCAAATCTGGTCATGAAGCAGGCGGACGGGGAGTTCGCGGTCAAAGAACCAGCCTTGGCACCTTATCGTGCCTTGGTGCAACACTTGGAAGGAAGACTCGGTCATGTCCAGTATGAACATCACAATAGGTGCCACAACAGACATGCGGACTGCTTGGCCACGATCGCGTCAAAGATAGAGGTCGATGGTGAACAACGGATGCTAACCATCGTCAAGAGAATGGAACCATGCACAGCACTGAACCTAGTCCCGAGGGACGTTACTGCGGACGATTGGAGGCAACCTATCATCGACAAACTTAAAGCGCCATCTCTTGCTCATGCCTCCACCCTTACAGACTTTTCAATGATGGGAGATGTCTTATACATGCGGTGTCCCGGAGGCACTCTAGCAAGATGTTTGGCACCGGAAGAGGCAAAACACAAATTACAGCTCGGCCACCAGAAGTGTTGTGGCCTCGACGGTCCCCCTCTGTATCGTCGCCTCCAGCGTATGGGATTATATTGGCCATCCATGGCCAAGGACGCCTCGGATATACAAAAGGATTGTCCCGAGTGCCTGTATGCACCCGACGGTGCCGAAGCTCTTGTCATTGACATCGAGGGTGACTGGCGCCAGCCTTTCATCCAGTATCTATCCCACAGGATTCTACCACCTGACCGCGGCTCAGCACGATCCATCAAGCGCAAGGCAGTCAGGTATTTTGTGACGGAAGGCGAGTTATTTCGCAAGGGATTTTCGGGACGCACCCTGCGATGCTTGCAAGGTGCCCAAGTGGTCAAAGTCATTAACGAAGTACACAATGGTGATTGTGGTGAACATCAAGGCTCCCAGAAGCTGTATGCAGAATTACTAAGATTGGGGTATTATTGGCCGACTATGGAATCCGATTCCATCTCGCATGTCCGACGCTGCCAACCCTGCCAGCGGCACGCCGACAGGATACACTCGCCAGCATCCGACTTGCACATGATCTCAGCACCTTGGCCATTTCATTCTTGGGCCCTCGACCTCATCGGCCCCATCCACCCGCCGTCCAGAAGCCATTCATGGATCATGGTTGCTACTGAACGCTTTACGAAGTGGGTTGAAGCCGTACCTCTGCGGAGAGCCACGGGAGGTGCCGTTTCCAACTTCTTACGCGACGTCATCTGTCGTTTCGGCATCCCTCGATGTATTATATCTGACAACGGCACCCCATTCATTAACCGAGAGGTTCGAACTCTCATGGAAAGGTACAACATCAGCCATGCCACATCAACTCCCTATTACCCGCAAGGTAATGGTCAAGCTGAAGCGTCCAACAAGACTTTGCTACGAGTATTATCGCGAATGGTGCATGACGCCGACCGGTCGTGGTCCGAACAACTGAATCTGGCACTCTGGGCCTACAGAACATCCATGCACACAGCGACAAAGGCCACGCCTTTCTCTCTCGTCTACGGGGACGAGTGTGTGGTACCTGCCGAGATCGCAGAACCATCGGCTCGACTTTCCCTAAGCAGCAGTCTCGGAGATGAAGAAGCCCGGCTCGCGGCACTTGACGGCCTCGACGAACGACGAGCCACGGCCCTGCGCCGCATGAAGAAGTATCATGAGCAGCTTACGAAAGCTTATGGGAAGACCGTCAAGCCACGTTCGTTTATCGAGGGCGACCTTGTTCTTCAAGCCGCCAAGCATGTGCGGGCCAACATGTCAGCTCCTAAATTCACGCCAAACTGGGAGGGCCCTTTCACGGTGCACGAAGCCCGCACTAATGGCTCGTACCTCCTGCTCAACCACGACGACGGTCAGGTCTCGGCCCCCATCAACGGCCGCTACCTGAAGAAGTATTATGTGTAGTCGCGTCATAGAACGCGCCCTCGTAGCATTTTTGTACATGCGACATTGCTTGCAGACTTGTATTTTTTTGTTGATCTGTGTAGCGTTCTACACTAGTCATGTAACGGTGTTTTGTACCGCGTCCTATCAATACAAAGTCATGCTGTTACCTCAACTTCTGCCCAGCTGGCACTCATTCTCAACCTATGCTTCCTAAGTCACTTTCTACGAGCGGGAATGGGAGAGCATTCACAAGTAACCGAAACAAGCAAGACATTCAAAAAAAAAGAGAAAAAAAGAAGAGAGCAACCGAACATAACATACAATAAGCCGAGACCATCGAAAATATGTACATATACATCAAACGTTCACTAGCCGTCGTTAAGCACTGCAACTACGGCAAAGTAACATACAAGCTAGGAAAGTCTAGACAACAGCGATGCAACTGGGTGGGAGTTGAATGCCTGAAGTACCTCCCGCTCCGCTTGTACCTCTGACCATCCAGCCTCAAGCTCGGCCTGTCGCCCTAACCGCTCTGACTCCCGTCCGCCGGCGCCTCGCCACAGTTTGTCGACCACGCGCCGTCACCGCTATGACCGCAGTGCGCGCCCGCGCGCCACCTCCACGACCTTCGTCGCACGCATTCACATGACAGCTCCGCGACAGGCCCCGTCGCCCGCGTGCCATCTCCTTGAACCGCGTCGCTTGTGCCAACTCATCGCGCTCTTTACAACGCGCGCTCAACGCCAATGGTCACTTGATGAACTACCGCGACGTTCGTCGCCGCGCCCGTGCGCCATTCTCATCATGCGTGCCCTCGGCACCAACTGTAGCTCCGCGACGTTCGTCGCCGCGCCCGTGCGCCATTCTCATCATGCGTGCCCTCGGCACCAACTGTAGCTCCGCGACGTTCGTCGCCGCGCCCGTGCGCCATCTTCATGATACGTGCCCCCGGCACCAAGTATAGCTCCGCGACGTTCGTCGCCGCGCCCGTGCGCCATTCTCATCATGCGTGCCCTCGGCACCAACTGTAGCTCCGCGACGTTCGTCGCCGCGCCCGTGCGCCATCTTCATGATACGTGCCCCCGGCACCAAGTATAGCTCCGCGACGTTCGTCGCCGCGCCCGTGCGCCATTCTCATCATGCGTGCCCTCGGCACCAACTGTAGCTCCGCGACGTTCGTCGCCGCGCCCGTGCGCCATTCTCATCATGCGTGCCCTCGGCACCAACTGTAGCTCCGCGACGTTCGTCGCCGCGCCCGTGCGCCATCTTCATGATACGTGCCCCCGGCACCAACTATAGCTCCGCGACGTTCGTCGCCGCGCCCGTGCGCCATTCTCATCATGCGTGCCCTAGGCAACAACTGTAGCTCCGCGACGTTCGTCGCCGCGCCCGTGCGCCATCTTCATGATACGTGCCCCCGGCACCAAGTATAGCTCCGCGACGTTCGTCGCCGCGCCCGTGCGCCATGCTCATCATGCGTGCCCCCGGCACCACGTATAGCTCCGCGACGTTCGTCGCCGCGCCCGTGCGCTATTCTCATCATGCGTGCCCTCGGCACCACTGTAGCTCCGCGACGTTCGTCGCCGCGCCCGTGCGCCATCTTCATGATACGTGCCCCCGGCACCAAGTATAGCTCCGCGACGTTCGTCGCCGCGCCCGTGCGTTATTCTCATCATGCGTGCCCCCGGCACCAAGTATATGCTTCGCGACGTTCGTCGCCCCACCACTTTCATGACATGTGCTCCGGCACCATGTATTGTCCCCGCGACAATCGTCGCCATGTCCAGGCACCACGACCATGTTACAAGCCTCCGGGCATAACACCCGTTCACCACACCATGCGCCCCCGCCATGGGCATGGAAGACCTTCAACCCACTCTCTAGAGTGTGCGGCATTCTGGAGGCTCCGCTCGTAGTGCTCCTGCACGAGGACCCCTCCCTGCGGCATGGGCTGAGCGCCAGCACAGGCTAGTGCCATCACTGGCACAATCAACTACGGGATGGGCTCACAACCTGGAAGCCATCGCCGGCACAATCAAACTACGGGATGGGCTCACAACCTGGAAGCCATCGCCGGCACAATCAAACTACGGGATGGGCTCACAACCTGGAAGCCATCGCCGGCACAATCAAACTACGGGATGGGCTCACAACCTGGAAGCCATCGCCGGCACAATCAAACTACGGGATGGGCTCACAACCTTGAAGCCATCGCCGGCACAATCAACTACGGGATGGGCTCACAACCTTGAAGCCATCGCCGGCACAATCAACTACGGGATGGGCTCACAACCTGGAAGCCATCGCCGGCACAATCAACTACGGGATGGGCTCACAACCTTGAAGCCATCGCCGGCACAATCAAACTACGGGATGGGCTCACAACCTTGAAGCCATCGCCGGCTCAATCAAACTGCTACACGGGCTTAGCGTCATCGCCAGCTCCATTACCAGGAACCTTGGCCCCCGCAGCAACAGGGGCTGTAACCACATCGTTTATGCATGCGACGCCCGCTCGGGTTGCCCCTCCGCGCCCGCCGCACGCAGGGGGCTTATGTTCATACCCTATTCTGGTCGCACCCCAAGACCCGCCAAGGGACCCACTTTGCACGACACATCACCCAGTCAGCGGTCAACTTTTCAACGCTCGAGGGCCGGTCAAAGCAACGCATGCTCAAGTCACGTGAACCATTCGTGAAGCGACTTCGGCGTGCCTTCCACCCCAAGGGGTCGGCCACCCCAAGGGGTCGGCCACCCTCGGGGGGTCGGCCTCCCTCTAGGGTCGGCCTCCCCCAAGGGGGGTCGGCCACCCCGAGGGGTCGGCCTCCCTCTAGGGTCGGCCTCCCCCAAGGGGTCGGCCACCCTCGGGGGTCGGCCTCCCTCTAGGCTCGGCCTCCCCCAAGCGTCGGCCTCCCTTGGGGGTCGGCCACCCCATGGGGGTCGGCCACCTGCCTTGAACACCGACGCCGTCACCTTTGACCCCACCCCATTGTCACGACGACCGTCGCTCGCGGCCGCACTCCGCCATAGTCGCGACAACCGTCGCTCTCGGCCGTGCCCCTTCGTCGCGATGACCGTCGCCCGTAGTCTCGATGACCGTCACTTGTGGCCGCTCTGTCGCCATGACAACCGTCGCTCACGGTCGCGCGCCATCCGCGCAACGACCCTCGTCGCTCGGAGATCACTCTGCGACCCTCGTCGCCCGCACTCAACCGCGCCCCATGCGCTGCAATCATGTTATATGCTTACGGGATAGGCTACTCCTCCAGGACACTATCTCCGCCAGGGTGCCTGCGTGACTAGCCTACGTGCTCTGGCACTGGGGGCTCGCGTCGGCACCCCTAAGGACTATGACCCCCGGGTCACTCGGAGACGGGAGCAGGTCTTCGGAAGGGCATCTTGCCTAGTCCACCTGGCAGCTGGGCGTCGGGTCTTCCCCGCCGCTGCCAGACCTGTGGGATTCAGTAAGGGCTTGGACTGGAGGCTGGGGCAACGGGCTACTCTGACCATGCTACCGCGGCATGATCAGTCTCCTCAGACAGGCAGAGAGATGTTGCAAGGGCAGGGCAGCACGAACTTAGGAACCGGCAGTCCAACGAAGGGTCAGTGCGTTGGCCCCCTGGTGACGTGTCGTTCCCAGGGGGCGACACATGTCAACTTATGACACATGCACATTTTTGCCTATAAATAGTGGACTTTGGAGCTTTTTCAAGGATCTTATTCTCATTTGGACTTTTCACTTTCTCTCTCTAAAGGAAACATTCTCTCTGGAATTCTAGTGAGAGAAATATACTTGAACTCCCGTCTACGGACCCTGGACGCCATACCCTCAACACGGACTGCAGACTGTCGGTCCTGTTCATCGTCACCTTGCCTGCGCAGCACTGCCACCCCTCACGACCTGTCTGGGGAGCCTTGTCCTCGGCCCTTGCGCCGTCCTTGCTGTCTCCCACGTTGCCTACCTGGAAGCCAACTCAGACCGCATCCTTTGTGGCACCTCCACGTATCATCGAACCATTTCCGGCACCATCACTATGTTACGAAGATTGCGCCCGACCACAGGCTGAAGAACTTGAAGAAATTAACCTGGCTGACCCACCCCGACTCACTTACATTGGCACTAAACTCGCCCAGGGTCAAAGAAAGGACTTGGTTACCCTCATTCGCGAATATTGCGATGTGCTAGCATGGAGTTATGATGAAATGTCCGGGTTGGATCCTGCACTTGTAACCCACCACCTCAACATTGCTACCGGGTCCATCCCTGTCTAACAGCATCCGCGGACCTTCTGCCCTGAACTCGAGTTGAAGATCAAACAAGAGATAGTACGCCTTCTGCAAGCTGGCTTTATTGAACCTATCACTTATCCCATATGGCTAGCCAACGTCATTCCTATACAAAAGAAGAATGGCCAAGTCCGTGTTTGTATTGACTTTCAGGACTTGAACAAAGCGTGCCCCAAAGATGAGTTTCCATTACCCAACATTGACATGCTTACCGAGGCTGTTGTCGATCACGAAACCTTGTCTTTTATGGATGGTTTCGCCGACTACAACCAAATTCGAATGCATCCTGATGACTGCGCCAAGACAGCCTTCTGAACTCCCATGGATAAATTTTGTTGGAAAGGCATGCCTTTCATTCTCAAGAATGTGGGTGCTACCTATCAAAGGGGGATGATGGCCATCTTCCACGACATGATACACCATAAGGTGGAAGACTGTGTCGACGATCTCATCATCAAGTCTAAAAAGGAAAGTGCTTACCTCACTGACCTTCGAGCAATCGTTGTCGCCAGTACAACATGCGAATGAACCCGCTGAAATTGGCGTTTCCTCCGGCAAATTCCGCAGCTTCCTACTCAATCAACAAGGCATCGACGTTGACCCGTCCAAGGCCACCTCCATCTAAGAAATACTGCCTCCCAAAAACACTAAACAGTTGAAAAGCTTCCTCAACAAAGTTTCTTACCTTCGTCGATTCATTTCTGCCTTGGCCGAGCTCATCACACCATTTCAAAACTTGACGCGCAAGAGCGTACCTTAGCGTTGGGGTACGCCCCAACAGCTAGCCTTTGAACAAATCAAGTTGGTCCTCATGTCCTCGCAGACCATGGTAATGCCACAGTGAGGTATCCCACTCCTATGCTACTTGACCTCCACGCCCAGGTCCATAGGGGCTTTGCTTGCCCAAGAGGTAGAAGGGTGGAGCGTCCTGTTTATTACCTTCGCTGGATGATCAAGGGACCCAAAGTTGACTACTCTGAGCTCGAGAAACACTGCCTAGCCTTGGTGTACGCCTCACAGAAATTAAGATATTACTTTCTAGCGCACCAGATCACACTTATCACCAAGGCTGATCCACTCCAGTACATGCTCACCCTCCTTGCCCTGTCTAGCCGACTTACCCACTGGCTGCTGTTCCTGGCCGAGTTTGGCCTATTTATCAAAAACCCTACCACTCTACGGAGTCACGCCTTTGCAGATCTCTTGGCCTTCTTTCTATGCCAACACTACGAACCGACTTCGGTTCAATTATCGGGGGAGGAGACAACCCTGATCACCTACATAGATGAATTGTGGACACTCAAGTTTGATGGTTCGACCACAAGCAAAGGTCCGGGCAGAGCACCCCTCTGACAAGGGGGTGCCGACATAGTCCTTCGGAGCCTAGATAATGTTACCACCTCCCTCTCTTTCAAGCTTGCTTTCCCAATAGCTAACAACGAAGCTGAGTATGAGGCACTCCTCACTGGCCTTATGTTGGCCATCAGTATGGGGGCTAAGTCATTATGTGTGAAAGGAGACTTGAATCTAATTATGAAGCAGGCTGATGGGGAGTTTGCAGTCAAGGAGCCAGCCTTGGCACCTTATCGTGCCTTGGTGCAACACTTAGAAGGAAGACTCGGCCATGTCTAGTATGAACATCACAACAGGTGCCATAATAGACATGCAGACAGCTTGCCCACAATGCATCAAAGATAGAGGTTGATGGTGAACAGCGCATGCTAACCATCATCAAGAGAACCAAACCCTGTACAGCTTTGGACTTAGTCCCGATAGACACTATCGTAGACGATTGGAGGCAGCCGATCGTTGACCAACTCAAGGCACCATCTCTTGTTTATGCTTCTATCCTCACAGAATTTTGAATGTTGGGAGATGTCTTGTACAGACGATGTCCCGGAGGCACTCTAGCCATGTGTTTGGCACCAGGAGAAACACGTCATAAACTTCAGCTCCGCCATCAGAAGTGTTGGGGCCTCAACGGTCCCTCTTTATACCGTCTCCTTCAGCGCATGGGCCTCTTGTGGCCATCCATGGCCAAGGATGCTTTGGATATACAATGGGATTGTCCTGAATGCCTATATGCGCCAGACAATGCGAAAGCTCTAATGATCACTGTCGAGGGTGACTGGGGCCAGCCTTTCATCCAATATTTATCTCATGGGATTCTACATCTTGACTGTAGCTTGGCCTGATCTATCAAATGAAAATCGGTCAGGTATTTTGTGACGGATGGCGAGTTATTTTGCAAAGGTTTGTTGGGGCGCACCATGCAATGCTTGCAAGGCCCAGACAGTAGAGGTGATCAATGAAGTTCACAATGGTGACTGTGGGGAGCATCAAGGATCTCAAAAGTTATATGCAGAGTTACTAAGGTTGGGATACTATTGGCCGTCCGACACTGTCAACCCTGCTAGAGGCACGCCGATAGTATGCATATGCCAGTGCATGATCTTGGCCCCCCTGGCCATTTCACTCTTGGGCTCTCGACCTTGTCGGCCCCATACATTCGCCGTCCAGACGACACACAGTGATTATGGTCACAATTTAACGCTTTAAAAAGTGGTTCGAAGCCATACCTCTACGGAGGGTCACGGGAGGAGTCATTTCTAACTTCTTGCGCGATCACATCATCTGTCGCTTCGGCATCCCATAGCACGCCATTCATCAACAAGGAGGTTCGAGCTATCATGGAAGGATACAACATCAACCATGCAACATCAACTCCCTACTATCCACAAGGCAATAATCAAGCTGAAGCCTTCAACAAGACTTTACTCCGTGTTCTGTCACGGATGGTTTATGACTCAAATGGGTCATAGTCCGAAAAACTAAGTCTGGCACTTTGGGCCTACAGAACTTCTTAAAACACAGCGACGAAGGCCACGCCTTTTTCCTTCGTCTACGGGGATAAGTGCATGGCACCAGCCGAGCTCGGGGTGCCCTCGGCCCGACTTTCCCTAAACAGCGGTCTTGGGAAGGAAGCAACCATAATGGCAACCCTTAAGGGCCTCGAAGAATGAAGAGCCAATGCCTTGTGCCGAATGAAGAAATATCATGAATAGCTTACAAAAGCCTATGGGAAGACAGTCAAACCACAATCATTTTCTGAAGGCGACCTCGTCCTCCAAGCCACCAAGCATGTATGCACCACACATGTCCGCCCCCAATTCACGCCCAATTGGGAAAGCCCTTTCCAGGTACATACAGTCAGAGACAACAGATCCTATCTCTTGCTCAACCCTGACGACGGCCAGGTCACGGCCCCTATTAACGGTCACTACCTAAAGAAGTATTATGCATAGTCAGTTGCAAAAATATTCCCCCTAGCCCTACCAGCCCACAGTATAGCACACTTGACCACAGCATTTTTGTACATGCACATTTGTTTATAGACTTGTAACTTTTGTTGACTATTACAAGTTCTTACTCTACTTATGTAATGGCATTTTGGCCCAAGTACTATCAATGCAAAATCATTCATTCGCCTCAACTACTGTACATAATATTTTGTGTTTTTGCCATTGTTCACTGAGTCACCTGCTATGGGTGGGGAAGGGGAACAACAACGGAAAGATGACACACGCAAGTCATACAAGCACATCACAAGATAAACATCACAATACGACAAGTACAAGTACAAAGAAATCATAAAACTGTAGTATCCATCACATAAATACAATCACAAGGTTGCATACCATTACCGGGCTTCATGCATACAACAGAATGAAAGCAAATAAACTAAGGCAGCCTGGATAGGAATGCCGCAATAGGATGGGAGCTAGAAGCCTGAAGTGTCTGATGTTGAGCCTGGAAATCGGTCCACTCCATGTCACACTCAGCATGTTGTCTCCGTCGCCCTGCCTCCCACCCCTCAACCTCAGCACGCCGCCTCTGCAGATCTGCCATCTGCCTCTGCAGGTTGGCCAGCTATCCGTCAATCATGGCAAGCTCACTAGCAATCTGGGACATCTCTTCCTACAATGTTGCCCGCTGCCTCCCCACCAGCGTCTCTTGCATGCACACCATGCTAACCACTCCTCCGCATCTTGGCTCTCCCTTCTAGATCTCAAAAAGTCCACAAACCAATCCAAACGCAGCCACTCGGCAAGTGACTGTGATATGAACTCTGGTATCTAGCCTGCTGGTGGCACCCTAGCAAAGGGAACCAACCACTCCACAAACCCACAATACACCTACCTCCGCAGCACCAAGTTCCCCACAGTAACCCCCTCAAATGTCTACAGGAACCTTGCCCTCACAAGCTCCAGCCGGCGCACCGTCTTGACAGCCAGCTGACGACCCTCCTAAGACACCTCATCCACTTGTCCACTTAAAGAGAGGGCTCACTTCTCCACCGACTGCACCAACGTTACCTGCCGTAGGAGTCTCGACCAATCCCGCACAATTCTGCACCCCAATCATAGTTGAGTGCATCGCTAGCAAAGTAACACCAGCTTTGACCCAGACCCTGACAATGTGTCCTGAGGACGCTCCACAACTGGCTGTATTAGCGTTTCCTGTCCGAGCATCGGGGATGTACCTACAGTACCAGGGGTCCAATAATATCGGGCTCCCCACGGTCACGTGCCATGACATCTGTCTCCATGCCCATCCACCAGTCTCCCTGGCATCAAACATCAGCGTATCGCCCACAGGTCTGCCATATAACGCCTCCACCGTCTTCGTCGTAAAAGGCGATGGACTCGATCGTCTCACCGGCACCATAACATCCTCTGCAACCTCGGTCTCCTCTTCCACATCCTTCGCCGCTTCGGTCTCCTCCACAACATCCTCCATAGCCTCCTCTACCTCGGCCTCTGACCTCAGCTCGCTCCTCTCCTTACTGGCTACAACATCGAGCTCCTATCAACACAATCATCAATTAATACATATACATGAGCATAAGGCACATGCCAACTGTAATTGATAAACACAAGAATACAGACTAACCTCGGAGTCCGACTCATCTAAAACATCGCATGGCCTGTACCTTGATACATATGAAGCTGATGTGTCCCCGCCTGCCTGTCGAGCAGTCTCCATCATCTTGACCCATAACGACAATAGAGGACCTTTGCCTGCCCCCGACACCCTCAGACATGGACAACCGGCTTCTCTCCAATGTCACCCCTGGGCATCGTCATTCGATCTCCCGATACCTTCCTCAGCATCTCTCTCCGAGCTGGCAATGGAGCTCCCAGCAACTAGCACTATCATCCCACACACTTTAGCAATTGAGGTCGATATCAAGCTCAATGCTCTGTTGTAAGTAAAAACATCAACAAGCTGACGTGTGCCCGACAGCCGTGCCAACCACTTTGCCTAGCTATCTCGCAGCCTCTCCTACCACTGTGCGTACTATACTGTCACCGCCCCTGATGACTTCGTACCAGGCATCTCCACTCTGTCGTTGGTGAGGGCCGCTGGTAGACTCTGTCATATCATGTATACTCGAACTTGGTCATCACACCCCAGGAGCTACCATCCCACTTAGGGGCTCCAAGTCATAATCGAATGCCAACAAAAGATGGTCCGGGCTGTACCTCGCAACATAGTAATGATTCTCGGTGGGCTTCTCACCATCATCTGTCATAATAAGAAGCCACCCTGGGATATATGCCACAAGCAGTATAAGTTATCCCGGTCCCAATCCCCTCTCCTGGTTAGTGTCGTCGTGATATCCTGTATGTGCAACCATGGTGGCACCCCATATTGAAAATGCATATCCATGTACAGCCATGACAAACACGCATCCTGCCTATCTAGGACCTGTGCTAGTGGACACTCTAGCCTCCTAATGCCCACCCATGCATACTTCCGTGCCCCGCTGCACCACAAAGCAACCTGTCATGACCTGCCTGGCCATGTTACTATACCTATCCTAGGCGACAAATGCTCAAGCGAGTATCCTATCGACAGATAGTCTGGAAAACACTCGTATAGATACCACTGCAGGAACATCCAGTCCACATACGTCGCTACTTGATACCCATGTGACCACTTCACGTCATTCACAAACTGATCCAGACGTGAATACAGCGGGCCTAGGTACACAGAAGCTAGCCCGAATGCCTACGCTGTCATCCTCTGGTGTCCCCTCAAATACAAACCTACAAGTACAAACCGACAGCATATATCAAACTCCTATCCTACAGTGCAACGCATGACAAAGTAAGGCATTATTAGCTACACACTTTTTCTATATACAAGTCCAACCTATTCTACATGGTAAGGGTAACATGCAACATATACAACGATAAAGCATAGCAACAATACGAACTTACCTCGACAAGAACATGTCTAAGAAGGCCACCATCTCGTACATCTCCTTACCGTAATACGACCCCATCACAAAGTCAGCCAAAATGGCCCCCTTCCATCCCATCTTCGCTTGTGCCACACCAAAGAAATGCTTGATCCACCCACTGGATGTCCCCTTCTGGGTGCCTCTTCATCTCAATCAGGATATCTAATAGCTGCGTATGTAGCACCCGCTCCTCCCCACTCAGCCAGGTCACCCGAGCATCCTGCTCCCCATGCATGGGTAGCCCCATCAGCATCATCAAATCCAGTAGTGTCGGGCAAATCTCTCCAAACTCCGTCACGAATGTATGTGACTGTGTGCTCCACCGCGACAGTTTGAGGGTCATACCCGGCGTATCCCTATACAGGTCCAGTCCCCGCAAGGTAATGTCTATGGCTGGTAGCTACCCGAGTGACCGTAACATCCCATCCTGCTCCGACGACTCCACCATGTACTCACACTAAAAGTCCTACCCTATCGGCATCGCACTATGGCCCTTAAACACCATCGGCGACCAGGGTATGTCCTCCCTCTAAGCCAGTAAGGCTGATATGTATCTCGATGACATGATAGGTGCCTCATCCCTGCTCGGACCGTGAACATAAGGCGACGGTACCCGTGGCTCCTCTTCCATGGATAGCTGACCCCACGGCATAGTAAATGCTCCATCGACCACCCGGATGGACAACTCCTTCCATAGCTCCCTGTCTGGCACACAGGGCATGACACCCTTATCCCCTAATAGAGTGTTCATCTTGCTCGGCTCTGGATCAAATGTCCTTACCCCCTCCATCATCAAAAGTCATTGGCACTCTCGACCCCCGATAGGCACTGGCGCAGCATCATCAATCTGCAGCGCCAGAATGCGCACCGTCGTCGTGCCCCGCGACGGTCACAAAGGGCTAATCGTCGCACCTCTCAGCCTTGCCCACTGCTTCCACCTCACTTTCTTCACTCCAGCATTAGCTCGGCATGCTGGGCCGTAAGCCTGGCCGATCCACCACCACTCGGCCGACCCACTGCTGATCGATCGACCCTCTCTACTGGCCGACTGCGCGCCACTCAGTCGACCCTCTCCCTTTTCCCCTCCCCTTACACGGCCTTCGGTCCCTCTTCTTTCTCCTTCCCCCCACTCCTTCCCTTTTCCCTTACTGTCCGACAGCCCAACACTGTCCGACCCCCCATGCTAGGCCAACCCACTTTCCTTCCCCCACTCCCTCCCCCGCCGACACCCACTCAGACCGACGCATCGCCGCTCGCAGACCCACAGACACCCGCCGACCCCTCCTTGCCGGTCCAGCCCTCTCCTCTTTCTCCCCTTCTTTCTTCTTTCTTCTCTCATCTCCTTCTTCCATCCCTTTCCCTCATTCCCTCCCTTTTCCCCATGCCCGCCGAGCCTTCCTGCTCGCCAACCATCGGCCGCACGTCCCCTTTCTACTCTTTCCTTTGCCATATCTTCTTTCTCTCTTTTGCTCTCTCTATCTATATATATATTCCTTAATCTTGAATGTGCATAATGAGGGGCAAGACTCCCACCTTCCCCCTTTATATATGAGTGGCCCAAGATTCAATCTTGGCCACTCATTTGAATTTCAAAACCCCCTCAAATCCCAACAACTCTTTTTCAAACGCATAACCCAATTTTGTGTTAACTTCTTTTTTTGCATGCTATTTTTGTTAAAAGCTATCACACAATTTTTCGATATTAATATTTCCGCTACCTCTCTTTTAGCGCTACCCACATGCATTCCCATTATTGTGACGTAAGCTCTCTTTTAGTGCTACCTTTCTCTTTTAGCGTTACGCTTCTAAACATGCATCTCATGCTTTTCGATATTATTCTTTTCTGCTATCTACTCAATTTGTGCTACTCTTTTTTTTGCGCTGAAAAAAATTTAGCAACAATGTTTATGCGTGCGGCGCCGCTCGGGTTGCCCCTCAGCGCACACCACACGCAGGGGGCTTTTGTTTCCAAACTATTCTGGTCGCACCCAAGGGCCCATTAGGGGTCCCTTTTTACGCGACACATCACATATTCAACGATCAATTTTTTAATGCTCTCAACTGGTAAAAATGCACACGCTCAAGTCACGTGCATTTTTCATTGACTTTTCGCATGACTAAGATTACTTATGTCGCCAACGTAATGACTTTGGCACCACCGATACTTAGAAAATGTACAAACATGGATTTAGCATGCCTTCCCCCCTGGGGGTTGGCCACCTCCTTAAAGGGGGGTTGGCCACCCTCTCTCGGGGGGGTGGTTGGCCACCCTTCTCGTGGGGGACTGCTGACGCTTTTTTTGCTTAACTTATTCAAACGCAGTATGGTCTGCAATGCTCACTCATCACCCACGACCGTACGATGCCCATTATCGCATGTACGCCATCACTGCAATGATGGTCGCTCGTGGGCGCCCATCGTCGCCAGCGCCCGCGCGCTATTCATATACGCTCCGCCCTGCCCATATGCCTCACTGCTGATACAGCCATGTCTTCTGGCTCTCTGTCACACTATTGTGCCCCCGGTACCATACACACTTCATCGCACCCATGCGCCACTTTTATGACATGTGCCCCCGGCACCAGGTATTATCTCGCAACAGACATTACGGCACCCATGCACCACAATCATGTCTCATGCCTTTGGCATCAAGCCCGTGCGCCACAATTATGTTACATGCATACCATGCGCCTCCACATGGACATAGAACATTCTTTGACCCACTCTTCAAAGTGCGCAGCATTTCGAGGGGCTCCACTCATATTGCTCTGGCATGAGGACCTTGCGTAGTAGGTTAGGCTCTTTACCACAAAGTTATCGCCACCTTTATTCCAAAGGGCTCCGTTCATAGTGCTCTGGCATGAGGACCCCTCGCAGCAGGATAGGCTCACTACCACATAAGCCATCGCCGTCTTTATTTTGGGGGCTTCATTCGTAGTGCTCTGGCATGAGGACCCCTCGCAGCGGGATAGGCTCGCTACCATAAAAGCCATCGCTGTCTTTATTCTGGGGGGCTCCATTCATAGTGCTCTGGCATGAGGACCCCTTGAAGTGGGATGGGCTTTCTACCACAGAAGCCATCTCCGTCTTTATTCCAAGGGAATCTGTTCATAGTGCTCCCGCACGAGGACCCTTTGCAACAAGATAGGCTCGCTACCACAGTAGCTATCGCTACTCGAGGGTGACTTGCATAATGTTAGGCACCAAGTTGCGACAACGTCCACTCACGTTACCGGTGATCGTCGGCACCCCCAGGACGATGACCCTCACATCACTCTGAGACGGGAGCAGGCTTTGGAGGGCATCGAGCCTAGTCCGCCTCACAATTGGTCACAGGGACCTTCCCTCATCACTGTCAGGTTCTTTTCACATCTCTTAACGCACCCCTGTGTGATTCAGTAAGGGCTTGGACCGGTGGCTGGGGCAACGGGCTTACTCTGATCATGTCGTCGTGTGCGGTCAGTCTTCTCAGACAGGTAAAGCGACGCCATGTGAGGCAAGACAGTGCAAATTTGGGAACCAGCAGTCCAATGGAGAATTGATATTTTTGGACCCCTGGTGATGTGTCACTCCCAAAGGATAACACGTGTCAGCTGATGACACCTTGATGACACAGGTACACTTTTCCCTATAAATATGGGACTTTGGATTTTATTTTGAAGAAAACTTTCTCATTTGACAATTTTACTTTCTCACTCTAGAATCCAAATCCTTTGAATTTTAAAGAGAGAAAAACATTTAGACCCTTGACTTGGACCCTAGCTTAAATTGTTAACTGCTGGCCCTGTTCTTTTTTGCCTTGTTTCTACAGCACTGCCAGCCCTCACGCCCTGTCTGGGGAGCCTTGCTCTCTGCCCTTACTCCACCCTCACTGGCTCTCACTTTGTACAATTGGTAATTGACTTAGACTACATCCTTTGTGGTACCTCCACGTAAGTACGAACCCACTTTCCTTGGCAACAAATGGACTTAAGCTCTTGGGAAAAGCATACCCAGAAAAGGATATTGTAAGGAAAGTCCTTAGATCTCTTCCCAAGAGATGGGAAGCTAATGTCACAGCCATTCAAGAAGCCAAAGACTTGAATGTGCTGAAGTTAGAAGAGCTGGTGGGATCCTTAATGACTCATGAAATCACGATGAAGATTCATGACGAGGAAGAGACCACTTCTAAGAAGAAAAACCTAGCTCTCAAAGCTGAGGCATCTCATGAACCTACGGAGAACAGCGATGACTCTGATCTGGACATGGCCTTCATCACTCGTAAGTTCAAGAAGTTCCTTACAAACTGATGAGATGGAAAGGTCAGGAGATGTCAGACAACCTAACCACAACAAAGAAATAAAGATGATTGGAGCGCAAGAGATAATCCTGATGCTTGCTATGAATACGGCAGAACTGGACACATCAAAAAGTACTGCCCACAACTGAAGAACAAATTCGCAAGCTGCAACAGCGAGACACAAAAGAAAAGAAATTTAAACCAAGAAAAGCTCTGCTGACTTGGGATGATTCTGACGAGAGTGATAAACAAATGAACGAATACGATGATGTAGCTTAGCTATGCTTTATGGCTAAGGATGATCACTCAGATGAGGTAATCACTTTTGAAAACTTTGATTATGATAAGCTTGAGGTAGCCTTCCTTGAACTCAATAAAAATAATGAGAAGCTGAAATTAAACATGCTACCCTGAAAAACAAAGCTCTTTCTTTGATAAACACTGTTGAAGAGTTGGTTAGTGAAAATGAGGAACTAGATGAAAAGGTTGAGTTTTACATCACTGAAAATGTCTCTTTAAAAATGATCTGATTGCTTCTAAGGAGTAAAATTCTAATTTTCTTCAGAAATTCAGTCTCAGAGAAGTGTAAAAACCCTGTAGAAAATGAGCTTTAAAATCTCAAGTAGAAAGGATTTCTATAGAAAAAAAAGAGTTTAGAAAAGGAGATCGAAGATCTGAATTTTACGCTTTCAAAATTTACACATGGAAAAGAGAATATGGATATACTTTTGGGAAGACAAATATGTGTTTTTGAAAAAGGTTGGATTGGTTATGATCCTTCAGAGAAGCCAAAGGATTATAAAAATTTCTGTAATAAAAATCTAGCCTCATGCTCATCATTCACACTTTGTACAGTGTGTAATAAGAAAGGGCACTTAGTAAAAAATTGTCCTCTTTAAGTAGTCAGAAATCAACACTCTTCTTCTATCAGTCAAAATAGAATATAGCAAGTTTTGGTGCCAAAACATTGTTTAACTAATCTTCGAGGACCCAAGAAAATGTGGGTACCTAAATGAACGAGAAACCAAAATCTGTTGTAGGTATGCTTGAAAGTAAGGGTAAATTCAAACAAATGGATCCTCGACAGCAGATGTTCAAGGTATATGACAGGTGATCGTTCGATGTTCTCTCGTATTACTCGGAAGGATGGCGGTCTTGTTACCTTCGGAGACAACTCAAATGGAAAAATCATTGGTAAAGATAAAATTGGTAATGGTCCAATTTTCATTGATAATGTGTCTTTAGTTGATGGTTTAAAATTTAATTTGATAAATAGTCAACTAATTGATAGTGGATACAAAGTGCATTTTGAAGGTAACCACTGCCTGATCCGTCATGCCTCAGATGAAGGTACTCTGGTTGGTAAGCGAGATGTAACATTTACATTTTATCTTTTGATACATTAGACTCTTCTCAAGAGATGTGCCTTTCTATTCAACAAAGTGATATTTGGTTATGGCATCGTAGATTAGGTCATGTGCATATGGATCTAATTAAGAAACTATTCTCAAAAGAACTTGTCAGAGACTTACCAAAGTTAAAGTTTGTCAAGGATAAGGTTTGTGCTGCCTGCCAATACGACAAACAGTCAAAAACCTCTTTTCAAGCCAAAATGTTGTTTCTACCTCTGGTCCTCTTCTACTTTTTCATATAGATCTTTTTGGCCCCACAAGAAATGCTAGCCTAGTTGAAAATTTTTATGCCTTCGTCATTGTTAACAATTTTTCAAGATACACCTGGGTTCTTTTTCTAATTCATAAGGATAAAGATTTGGGCTGATTACACTTATGTCCCTGAGGTTTGGGGGTAATTAAACGCAAGGACACAAAGTTTCAAAATGTAACACTTATGTCCGTTGACAAACGGAATACAAAAATACCTAACGGTTTTGACAAAAAGACTTGATTACCCCTGACTTTAAAATAAAATACCCAATATGTCCCTTTAAACTCTGCCCCTCCCATTTTTATCTTTTTTTTTTGTTCTCTCTTCTTTCTCTCTCAAATTCAATCTTCAAACTCAATCTCTCAGATTCAATCCCATGCCATGGCTTCCCCGCACTCCCACCCCACCTCACCCTGCACCCCTATGCTGGCCCCACCCCCGCTCTTCCCCCCCATGTCGCCGTTGTCCCTCCTTTCCCACCATGCCGCAAGACCCCTTTCTGCCGTAAGACACCGCGAATCGCCCCTCTTTCTTTCTCTCTCTCATGCCGTAACTCGAAATCACGGTAGGATGCCTTTCCTGGGTTGTTGAATTGATGGTGGGTTTTGGTTGGGGAAGAAAGAAGTGGGTTTTGGTTGGGGAAGAAAGAAGTGGGTTATGGCAGTGGTGCGGGGTGGTGGGTAACGGTGGTGGTGCCGAGTAGTTGGCTCACGGAAGTTGGGATGGTGGTTCGCAATGGTGTGTAGGTATTGTGGGGGGCGGCTACGGGGTGGGGGAGGGTGGTGCAGGGATGTGATGACAATATGTGGTGTTTGCGGTTGTGTCAATCTCTCTGTTTTCTCGGATGGTGGGGCGAGGGGGGCTGCCAGTGGCGTGGGGCGGGGGAGGGGGAGGGGGAGGGGCTGCCGGCGGCATGTGCAATTTGATTGCACATGCAATCGAATTGCAAATCCAGCAATTCAAATATGTGAGCATGATTTGAAACACTTGAATTGCAAGAGGCGGCGACATGGTGGAGGGGAGAAGGAAAGAGGTGGCGGTGATGGGGTTGGAGTGATGGGGCGGTAGCCCCATTGAAATTCAGAAATGATGATGGTTAGTGAGAGAGATATAAAGTTAGGGTTCAAATTAAATCCAATAAAAAACGTAAATTTAAAAATAAAAAAAAGAATTCAAATCTGTAATTTGATTTGGGAAAAAAGACTTCATTTCTATTAGAGAGATCCTAATTTTAAAAGATTAAAACCTTAATTTAGAGAGAGAGAATTAGGTTTTAAAACACTAATTCGGTATTAGGTTTAAAACCCTAATTTTGTAGATTAGGGTTTTTAATTTTTATACAGTGTATATGTAAATACGTGGTATAAGGGTAGTATTGACATTTAGAAAATACGCATGGATGATATCAGCAAAAAAATACACTTTTTGGACGGAACCCTAACGAATGGACACGACTGATACATTTGAAACATGTTTGGTCACTGAATGTTACATTTTAAAACTTTGTGTCCTTGACTGTAATTATCCCAAACCTCAGGGACATAAGTGTAATTAGCCCTAAAGATTTTGAAAAATTCTTTAACCTTATAAAGCTTTTACAAAATGAGAAGGAGTTGAAACTTGTTAAAATTTGAAGTGATCATGGTGATAAATTTGAAAAAGATTTTATACCTTTTTTCGATCAAAATGACATTGCTTATGAATTTTTTGCTCCTCAAACTTCCCAACAAAATGGGGGTGTAGAGAGAAAGAACCGAACTCCTCAATAGATGGCCAGAACAATACTTTATGAAAATTCTTTGCCAAAATATTTTTGGGCTGAAACCGTCAGCACTTCCTGTTACGTATTGAATAGGGTATTTATCAGATCATTCCTTGATAAAACACCTTACGAACTTTTCTCAAATCGAAAACCTAAAATTGATTATTTTAAGGTTTTTGGTTGTAAGTGTTTTATATTGAACATCGTGAGAACTTGGGTAAGTTTGATACAAAATCTGACGAGGGTATATGTCTTGGTTATTCCTTAAAGAGTAGAGTATATAGAATTTATAATCGTAGGACTCTTGCGGTTGAAGAATCCATGCATGTTGTATTTGAAGAATCTAATGTTGAAAATCCAAGTAAGCATGTAGGTGATGACAGTGAGTTCCTCTTCTTCGACTTAAACAACAAGTTAGATATTTCTTCAAATGAAGGAGAAAGTTCAACATCATCCCAGAAAGAAAATATCGAGACTCAACTGCTTCCCAAAAGCTGGAGATATTCCTCTAGCCACCCGAAGGAGCAAGTAATCAGTAATGTTGAACGTGGAGTAACGACCCAATCTTCGGTGAATCTCTCCTGCATTGATTTTGCTTTTCTTTCTCAAATTGAGCCTAAAAATATTTCTGAGGCTCTCAAAGATGATGGGTGGATATTTGCCATGCAAGAAGAACTGAATCGATTTGAAAGAAGCGATGTTTGGTCTCTAGCTACCTCCTGTTCAACAAAAAGTCATTGGTACCAAGTGAGTTTTTCAAAACAAACTTGATGAAGATGGCCATATTGTTCGAAACATGGCTAGACTAGTAGCCCAAGGATACAATCAAGTTGAACGGATTGATTTTGACGAAACTTTTGCCCCTGTTGCTCGATTTGAAGCTATCCGAATGTTCTTGGCATTTTCATGCCATATGAATTTCAAACTTTTTCAAATGGACATGAAAAGTGCCTTTTTGAATGGGGTAATTCGGGAGGAAATTTTTGTTAAACAACCTCTCGGTTTTGAAAATAAAAAATACCCCAATCATGTTTTTAAATTGAAAAAGGCATTGTATGGTCTTAAACAAGCTCCTCGAGCTTGGTACGATTATCTTAGTAACTTTCTTATTGATCATGAATTCTCTTGTGGCAAAGTTGATACCACTCTTTTTACAAAATCAAAATTCGCATATTCTTGTTGTTCAAATATACGTTGATGATATCATTTTTGGAGCCACTAACGATGATCTGTGCCAAGACTTTGCTGAGAGTATGCACAGAGAATTCGAGATGAGTATGATGGGAGAACTTACTTTCTTCCTCGGACTCCAAATCAAGCAATCGAAAGAGGGAATCTTCATCTATCAGTCCAATCAGTCAGAGTACACATGGGAGCTTTTGAAAAGGTTTGGTATGGATAATGCTAAACCTAGAGGTACCCCTATCTCTCATAGTGTTAATCTTGTTAAAGATGAATCTGGTAAAGATGTTGATCACACATTTTAACATAGTATGATTGGTAGCTTACTTTATCTTACCGCCTCTAGACCTGACATAATATTTTGTGTGCGCATTTGTGCCCGTTTTCAAGCTTGTCCCAAAGAATCCCATCTTACTATCGTTAAACGTATTCTTAAATACCCATCTGGGATGATAAATTTAGGACTTTGGTATCCGTAAAATTCTTCTTTTGATCTTGTTCGGTTTTTTGATTTCGATTATGCCGGTTGTCTTGTTGATTGTAAAAGCACAAGTTGTACTTGTCAATTCCTTAGTGAATCGCTTGTATCTTGGTACAGTAAGAAACAGACATCCGTAGCGCTTTCCACAACCAAAGAGGAATATGTTGCAGCTGATAGTTGTTGTGCTCAAGTTCTGTGGATGCGTCAAACCTTACGGAATTTTGGTGTTTCCTTAGATCATATTCCCATCATGTGCGATAGTAGTAGTGCTATTGATATTAGTAAAAATCCAGTTCAACACTCTCGCACAAAGCACATTGATATTTTTCACCACTTTCTTTGAGATAACATTCAGAAAGGATTAATCAAACTCAAGAAAGTAAGATCGGGAGATCTGCTTGCAGATATTTTTACAAAACCTTTAGCTGAATCCATTTTTTGTTCACTTCGTCGTCGCTTAGGAATGTGTGATCTGAGCTGATTGTTGTCTTAACTTCTTTTTGTTTTTCTTTTGATCTTTTTAGTAGAAGGAAACTATTTTCCTTCGAATGAAAATCTTTTCATTCAATTGAACATTCGAAAGAAAATTTTTCCTTCGAATGAAGAATTTTTATTCGAATGAAAAGCCTTCCATTCAAATGAAATTTCTCTTCCAATCAGTTTATCCCTTCTGTCAGTTTCGGTCGAGTTTTCATTCGAATCAAACTGAGTTTTCATTTGAATGAAACTCACTTTCATTCGACCGAAATATTCCGTCTATAAATTCCTTACTTTTTCACTGTTTACCGTCAAATTTTTTTACCCTTTTTTACTTCATGACCTTTTTCAAAACTTTCTACTATGGACCCTACTACGCACCGTTCTCGAAGTCATCGTCGCCTTGTGTTGCAAGAAATGTTTGATAGTTCTCCTGAGGTTCTTCCTGCTCCTTCACGTCGCAGCACACGGGCTGCTTCTCAGGCTACTGCTGCTCGCTTACCTGCTCCTGCCAACCATCCATCCAACGTTGCCTCACCTACTCCAGGTACTGTTGCTCCTCCTTCTCCTCTTTCTGCTCCTTCATAATCTTTTGCTCCTCAACCCACATGTCCTCCACCCACTTGTCCATTCCTTTGTCCCATAGACATTCTCCACATACCTCATTTTTTTGAAACCGCAAAAGACCAAATCAATTTTTATACGAACTTCGTCCATCGAGAGGTAGTGCTCGGTCGCCCTAGTGACCTCAACTTGGTGTCACTCCATTCTTTGAACAAATAGGGTGTATATCTCTCTTATCTCCTCCCTCTGTCTATTATCCCCACTTGGCCCTCATGTTTTATTCTAACATGACTTATAACCCCGTTGCCTCCACATTTCTTGTGACCTACGTAAATGGGGTCACTATTCGCCTCGATGCCACCATGTTGGGCCAAATCCTTAGTTTCACAAACCAATCTTCCCTTGTCGTCTTTCCCGGCAACACTTGGTCCACTAGTGGCATTTTCACCCCTCTCAAACAAACTCAAACTATACTCAACAATCCTTCCATCACTCGAGCCCGTAAACCTAACCTTAGTGAACTATTCCCTTGTACTGTATTATTCATCTCATCCTTTCATATAATCTTTTAGTGCGCTCTGATTCTTTTGCAGTCTTCACCTACCTCGATATTATTATACTTACCCACTTTATTTTGGGCTCTTCTTTAAGCATTGCAGGCATAATTTTACATGTCATGGCTGCCCGTAAAAATAAATCTTCTGCTCATCTTCCTTTTGGTCTTATTCTCACTAAAATTTTTAAATCTTTCAACGTTCCTCTTCTGACCGCTGTCTCGGAACGTGTCTCTCTTCCGAGCAAGCAAATGCTTCAAGAGACTTCCCTTCGTCGTGCGGAATTTATTATTCACACTGACCCTATTACTAATGTCCATTCTCTTGAGCGTGTTTAGCATCTTCTGAGTCGACTCACGCAGCTGAGTCCACTCTTGCTCATGTCCCCCTATTTCATCCACCTCCGTCGACTGACCCTTATCCCTCTGTGCAATCATCGCCGACTGACCCTTCTCCTTCTTTACCACCACTGACCACTGACCATTCCTCTTCTGCACATCGTCAACCCACTGACCCTTCTTCTTCTGCACCCCCTTTGCACACACCACCTCACCCTTCTGACTCTATTTTTAGTGTCCCTTTTGACGATCTTTTATCTTCTGACACCTCTAACCTCTCTGAGTAGCTTTTTCGTCTCTCCAACACCATTCAGCTTATTCTTGAATCTCAAACTACCTTAGCTATTTTTGTCTCCGCCAATCAAATCGCTCTTTTCAACCATCTGACTTCTCTTCGGCAATCTTCAGCCCAACTCATTTCTAATTAGATTGACTTCCACACACTCCTCAATGAGCTTATTTCCAACATCTCCCCTCACTACCTCTTAACCTCACTCTCGTCTCGGATCGTTTGAATCGCCTGCAGCATGATCTCCAATGCCAGCATGATGTCACACTTCGCCATCATCGATGCCAAGCTTATCTCTCTACCAGTATTTTGATTGAGCAGAATCGTTACTTGGCGCATCATATTTTTGATCAGGCACTTGGGTTTTATGTCACTCGTCCATACATCTTTCCATCTCATCATGAAAGGACCGAAGGTGAAGAGTGATTTTCAATCCCCACCTTCTGTACAATGGTCCGATGCCGCGATCACCTCGTGTGGTGGAAATAGTCGAGATCCCTACTTCTGATCTTCCTCCGGCTACAGATCTTTGTTCGTTTGTTCAGGGTGCCCATCGTAGACGTTAGCCATTTTTTAAGGTTGATTTTCCCTCTTTTTGATTTGACAAAGGGAGAGAAATCTTATTGTAACTACTGAACTATAAATTTTTGCTATTATTAAAGTAGTTCACTTATTGTTTATTTGTTTATGATATGATTATCTGATCTAGGGGGAGTACATTATATTGTGTTAGATTAATGTTGTCATCATAAAAAGGGGCAGATTGTTAACTTGACTGATTTTCATGATTCCAAGATCTTTATTTCTAACATTAATCTAACACTGTTATTAAAGAATAATTTCAGGACCAATCATAATCAAACATAAACGTGAAATATTTATTGCTAAAGATTGGACTTGGACGAAGATTTGGATATGACTTAAAGTATATTTTATCTTTGTTATGATTAATCTTTGTAACTAAGTCTTTCTTAAAGATCTCCAAAAAATCAAGTAAAGAACAGACCAAGAGTTTTCATTCGAAGGAAAATGATTTTCATTCGAATTGATCCTTCAGTCTCTTTCATTCTAGTTTTCAAAAAGTTTTCAGTCGAAGCCAAATTTTTCGGTCGAAGTAGAAGTTTTCAGTCGAAGTTAGACTTTTAGATCGAAGTAAAAGTTTTTAGCCGAAGCCAAACTTTTTGGTCGAAGCAAAGTTTTCATTCGAATGGAAAGTAGTTTTCATTCGACTCAAACTTTTAGTAGCTTCAAATCTTCTCGACTCTATCTTTTTATTCGAATGAATCTAAGATTCATTCAACCGAATTCTTTAGAGATTTTCAGTCGAATAAGTTTGATCTTTCATTCGAATCAATCTTTGTATCATCCATTTTTAACGGTCATTTTCTCTTCTAGTATAAAAAAGGACTTTGAGAGCATTTATTATTAACTTCTAAAATCTCAAAAAAAATCTCTCTCTCGCTTCTCAAGAGACTTTCTCATCTTATTTCATACTTTCATCTATTCTTCCTTGAGTGAGTTCATACATTGAGAAATTGAGTAGCAAGCTTCTTGATTTAGTTCTTGAAAGATTACAGATCTTTCCATCTAAAAAAGCTTAGCCTTGTTGTATTTATTGTTATATCTACTCGTAAAGGAGTGTGTGTTGTATCTTAATTGTAAATCTTCTTTTCCCTTGTAATCGTTAGAAACCTTGAAGGGTTTTGAAATCTGTACTGCGATTTGAGCTAGCACCCGAAGCTAACTGCTTAGTGAAGGCTCGAATAGGTCTCCCTTGTGTGGAGTACTCGGAGATTGGACATAGGCTGGTGGGGCTGAACCAATATAAATCTATGTGTTGATTTATATTTACTGTTTCCGTTACTATTTTGTAAGTTTAGGTTTAAATTTCTGCTCAAAGTTGTAAACGCCTATTCACCCCCTCTAGGTGTCTTTAGTAGACCTGGCAAAATAATGTCCGTACCCGTTACCCGAACCGTACCCGGTCCAAAATGCTGGGTACGGGTACCAATATTCACTACCCACCGAAATCTGACCCGTACCCGAACCGACCCGTAATTTTCGGGTAGGTTCAGTCGGTTTTTGGGTTACCCGGGTTTACCCGATTCGGTGCCTATATATAACTTTTTTAGGGTTAGAACCTTTCATTTTCTTCTTCTTCCCACTTGATCTGCCGCCTTTGCCTCTCAATTCTCCCTCACAGATCCCCTCTCACAGGTTCCCTTTCTCAAGTCTCTCTCTTTCTCACAGATCTATAGAAGTCACGATCACCCTACTCCACCCAGGGTGCCATGTAGGTCAGTCACGGTCGGTCACTCTGTATCTCCGCCACCATGGTCGGTCACTCTGCATCTCCACCGCCACCGTTCGGTCACCACCGTGGCCCCGTTGTCACCGATCCCCCGTTAACACCATGGCCCCGTCACCATAGATCAGTCACTACCGTGGCTACGTCGTCTCCGCCACCACGGTTGGTCACTCTGCATCTCCGCCGCCACCGTTCGGTCACCACCGTGGCCCCGTCGTCACCGATCCATCACCATCGTGGCCCTGTCGTCACCAATCTATCAACACTGTGGCCCCGTCGTCATCGATTAGTCACTATCGTGGCTACGTCGCCACCGATCTATCATCACCGTGGCCACATCGCCACCTTCACTCCGTCTCTGTGGTTGTTGCCTTGTTGGGTAAACTTTCAGTGTGGATTTTGATGGTTGTCGTGTCTTCTGATGTGTAGATTTTTTTTTTTTTAGTGTTGAAAAATGTTCATATCGGTTTTAATTTTTTGATGGAAAGATGTTGAGATTTTTGTGTAATGAATTTTGATAGAGAAACTATAGTATTTGATTGTGGGAGGTTATAATTAGTGGTTAATTAAACTTTGTTTATTTAAAAAATAATTAATCAAAAATTGAGGATTTACTCGCGGGTAATACCCTACCCGTAGGGGTAGGGTACGGGTTCCCAAAAATCCTACCCGAAAAAATTCGGATAAATTATACCCGACCCATTTTTACCTGTACCCGACCGGATTTTACCCGTACCCGGCCGTTTTACCCGATTGCCAGGTCTAGTCTTTAGGGACCTACAGGTTGCATGTCTTGCAAGCCGCCACTCTTCTCCACCAATTCCATAGTGAATTCGCATGCACATGTATTGGGATTTAGAGGAGGTGAGTAATCATGGAGCTAGTGTTCAAGGGTTAAAAGGGAGAGTTAGAGGAGGAATTTAGGGTGAGAAAATCTGAGAGTTTGAGGGGATTTTGGGAATAAGAAAAAGAAGAGAACAAGCTAAAAAATTGGAAGATATTTCAGCCTTAAAGGATATTTAATTGGTGTTGTTTTTAGTGTAATTAGTGTGTCTATTCTTGGTGTTTCTGTGTGTGTGTGTGAGAGAGAGAGAAAGAGTGTGTGTGTGTGTGTGTGTGTGTGAGAGAGAGAGAGAGAGAGAGTGTGTGTGTGTGTGTGTGTGTGTGTGTGTGAGAGTGTGTGTGTGTGTGTGTGTTAATAGGTTTATTCTAACCTGATTTGGGGATGTAATTGATAGGTAACTAGGTTTGAATTTAGTGTTCGTTTGTGTGTAAATTTTAGGGTGAAAGTGTGTGTAAACATAGTGGGGTATGTCTGTGTGTGTTTCGGTGTATGTGTAGGGTCTGCCTGTGGGTGTAATTCTGTGTGTGAGGAAGGAGGTGGGGCTGCAAAAGAAGCCGTGAGTTGCACTGTAAAAGTGTGTGTGCGTGTGTACGGGGGGGGGGGAGGTCTTTGTGGGTGCTAAAAATATGCATGTATGAGTATATTTGTGGGTGTTTACAGGGGTGTTCAGTGTGTGTTCTGTGTGTGCGCTGTGAGGGTGAGGACGAAAGGGGTGCAGGTGAAGAATTAGGGTTACAATTCTTGAGGAGCAAAAAAGTGTCAGTAAAGGCTTGGGTTTTTCAGCAGTCCCTAGTTAGACTCATAAAAGCCATTCCCGAATTGATTTTAGTAAAGTGCAAAATGGTAACATTTGTTCTTTTTGCAAGACCTATTGTAATGTGGAGTTTTCTGGGATTTTTTTCGCGTCCAGAAAGTGCGTTAAATGATTTTATTTGAAAAGAGATTTTTGATTTCTTTAAAATAGCAAATCAGACTGTTTTTATCTAAAACTTTTATAGTGACCATGTGCTATTGAGTTACTTCAGTGTCCAAAGTTTCTTGACATTTCAGTGCCGATTACTATTTTTAGTGATGTTAGCCATCTAGCTCTCATTTAAATATCGGATAAGGGTTTTTGAGCATAAAAATTCCCGAAAGGACTTTTTAGTCTGAAAACCAGTTTAGTTTGCTTAATAAAATATTTTGAACTATTTTTAAGATGTTGTTGGTACGTTGGCAGCAGTAAGAGATATTTTGATAATTTTACGGACGCCATGAGTATTCTTGGTAATTTTTCATACCAGTGGTGAATTTAGTGGACATGCATATTTAAGTGTCGTGAATGATATAAATTGAGGGACCATGTTAGTACACTCTCAGAATTGAGATATATGTAACATAAATGCACTTCCAGAGGCTAGGGTAAAATCATAATATCGGATTATGATAGCTACCTGTGGCTATAGGTTATGAATTAATTAGAGGGAACGGTAAAAATTAAGATATTTTCTTACTCTATGAGTTAATTAATGCTACAAAAAGTAATTTATCGCCGGTTCATCTTTATGGATTTGGTAGAATATGACTAAGATCAGACTCAAAGGAAACTTTTGGTAGCGGTTAATGGCTTGTGTAAGTACGTTCTGCCATATCCCCGCCTATTATCATATTTTTAGTTATGATATATACAAACATGTGTATTTGTATCGGTTAGACATTTTGAAACCTTCTATGATATACAACTATTTCTGTTATAAACTATTGATAGGGAAAGAAATTGAGCTGTCATGAAACGAAACGCTTGTGATTTACCATATTATGAACCCTATTCTACCTTAAGTAGATGAAACTTTCTAATAGTGGAAAAGTAAGATTTTGAGTCTTTGTCAACCGGACAGAACATTGACGCGCAATACTGTAGCTAGTGGTCGCCTATGCTTCTACAATAATGATTATCCCGTGGTGAGATTCCGGGTCCAAAGTCAGTTGAACCAAATGCACACCGTAGCATACCATTAAGCAATTATGCGATTGAACAGTTATGGATGATCATTATGCTGCAACCGTTTTTCTATTCCAAATAATTGTGTCACTCAAACCTTATATGTATTTTTGTAATCTATATCCATCGTATCATTTTTTATTTGACTTATCATTTTGAATTGAGAGTCCATGGCATGTTTATAAACCTTGGAACCTATTTTGGGATATGATAAATGTGCTTACAGGGCTCTAACTCACTACTTATTTTTTAGGCATTACCTAGACGAACTCGATGCTTATAAAGATTTCGATGTTGAGACTAGTGGAGACAATCGTTAGAAGATTGCAATTCTCACAGCACTATAATGTTTTATATGGTGTCAAGGTTATTAGTCTTTTGTTTCTACGGCTAAGAAGCTTATGTACCCACGAATCTTAGTCTTGTTTTCAGTTGGCTATTTTGATTGACAAAATGTTGTATTTTGAGAATGTTAAGCATAACTCTTAGAAGTCTTATTGACGGTCTAGAATTTAGTAAGTTCAAGTAGTTATATGCTCAGGTTATAGTAAGACCTGACAGAGCCCTTGTTGAGAATTCATTGGGCGTGCGGCCAGTCACAGACTTAGTTCACGGGCCTAATCGTGAGTTCAGGTCGTGACAGAATCCCTTGCAACCATTACTCAGCACAATGCGAGTTTTGGAGTTCCCTGCATTGTTGATACTGATAATAATTTTAGATTGACTTTTGTGGGTCACCTTCAAGCCAATGGTCAGACAGGTCACTAACTGTACCTTTCTTAAAGGGTTAAAGGAAAGGTTAGGTGATTCAAAAGGCTATGGGTTGAAAACTCCCTAGCATTCTTTGGGCATATCAAACGATATGTCACACTGCAGTTGCGGAGTCTAGCTTCAATCTAGCTTTTGGCATGAGAGCTGTGATCCATGTAGGGAATAGGCATTCCTCTCTTAGACTTCAACAATTTTGAGCAAGACAACGATGAGGAACTCAAGGGAAACCTTGATCTCATCGATGAATTTATAGAACAAGCTATACTTAGGGTTGTGTCATACTAATGGAAAGCTAAGAATTACAACTCTAGGATCAAGGAGAGACTCTTTAGGGTTGAAAACTTGGTTTGACAAAAGATAAAACTGTCAGATCTTAGAGGAGTATTAGGTTAACTTTTGACTAACTGATGGAAACGCAGAATGCTAAGATTTGATACTCCGGTTCAGTTAATCGTCTTGAAAGATTAAGGGCTCTAAATTTTTCGGTGATTAATCAAACTATTAATGCCTTTCTATTTGTCCTCTGATACCGTGAACGCACTACAATTTACTAATTTTTGCTAGGTACATTGTTGGAAAGGCTTTGTGTTTCTACAATATGGCATTTACCACATAGCTATCTTGTTACGCGACTCCGGATAAATACCTGTGTCCATTAGTCAAAGCGGTATTTTCTTAAAATGGGTAACTAATAATAATGATTCTAAAAGAAAAAGTTTATAGTGAATTACTAAATAGTAATCACTTCTCTGTCATATTTAGTTTTAGACAATGTTTAATATTTAACCTAACGTAATGACCAAAAAATTTGGCCTCTGAATAATTGAATTACTAATGACCTTTTTGTACACTGTTGGGTCTGTCATACCAGATTATAGAAAATAATCTTCGACACTATTCAACCGTGCAGCACTGCAGCTGCGCACAAACACCGTCCAGTCCACTGCAAGCCCACTGGCTGCAATTGCTGCCAAAACCTAACCGGTTGTTGGAAATCGGCCAATTTGACAAACCACAGCAGTCAGTACAAAATAGTTCTTCTTTCACCACTTCGTCCAACTCCGTTTGTGTCCGTTTAACACTGCCATGCCCAAAATTCCCTCGCCAATTCCAGAATGCAGAGGCTGGCCTTTCTACTAGCATGCAGCACTGGGAAGCGATCGGCGCCGCTTCCCAGACTCCCAACTACAAGGGCGGATAATGACTTGTTTGGAGCTTCTAACGGCGGCTCTCTCCCCCGAGTTTTGTCCGGCTTGTTACGCCGCAGCTTCTGCGGGTACGCCGTCGAGCAGTTCTCTGATGACGAATACGAGTGCGATTACGAAAATCACCCGGTATTCTGCCCCAACTCTCTCTATTTCTATCATTTTGCCCCGAGTGCTTTATGCATACTTGTTTGACTTACTCTCTCAAGAAGTCTACTTTAACATGTCAAGTTAGGGTAAAAAACTCCTAGTGAAGTCAATAAATGTTAATATGTACTAAATTGACCTAAAAGTTTAAATAAGTTAAAGTGAAAGATTCGACGGAGGGAGTATTTTTTTAGGGTTTGGATAATAGAAAAGGTCAAATTAGTAGGGCTGACCCGTAGGCAACCCGTGCCAGCCAGTAGAAGTATGGGTGTAGGCTTGGTTTCATAGAGACCGTCGTGACGCGGGGCGCAGAATCTCAAGCCCTTAAAAGATATGGGCTGAGCATGGACAAAGGTTTTTAAAAGCCCGCCCAGCCCGTGGGAAACCCAGCGTGTCAAACTCTTATGTAATATGTACAATGGATATAAATTTTACGTGCACAAGATTGTGTCTTTCTTCCTTTAGTCCTTGAAATCCTCTAACCATATGGGTTAATAGACCTTTGAAGTCTTCTTTGTTTATCCTCTGTTTCTCATTATAGGATTAGATTTCGTAAGATTGTTGTAGAACTCTTGTTTTTTCTTTTTCATGTGTTTTGGCCTAAAACTTTGTTTTCATGCTTATATTTTAATTCGTTTTGAGACTTCAATATACTTTTCTTTAGTATCATGACCAATTATTAGGCTTGAATAGTAATTGATATACTTAGAAGATTAAAAAAGAAGACCTCACGACAAATAAGTAGACTTGATAGTAATTGATGATATGATTAAAATTTGAAGTAAACAATAATAATTTGTAACCATGGACAACCTGTGGGCAAGCAGTACTCACCAAAACTTTCATGGGTTGGACAATTATTATATAGCTCATAGATGGGTTGGGCTAGGCATGAACACGAGTTTTCTAGGGTGGGCTGGGCATGCTTTGGCCCTTGGGCCCATCCAGCCTCCCAAGTTGCAGCCCTATACAAAGCCCACTATGTAGAGACACAAGTAGGAGGACGGAGCGCATGGTGTTGGTGGCTGATAATAGATAGGAGGTAGCGAAGATGCAAAGATCTAATGAAATGGAGGGAGTAAGTATGCAAAGGTTGCGAGTAAGTAAAGACACAAAAGGAATACTTTCAACATGCCTGCAAGCACAACAGAGTGCCAATGCTGCAAAGCAGGCTGCTAGTCTGTGAAGCACCATCCCAGTGTGCACAGCAGGGTGCAGACTTCCCTAGGTCTTCTTCAACTTGCACTTAAATCCTTCGATGATGTTTCCAACTCCAAGGACAGCTTGGCACAAGGATTCGTATTTCCAACCCACACATGAACCTTGACATGCTGCCATCATGCATGCCACTGATGCCAACTGCCTTGTTGAGCAGGCTTGAAACCAACGGGAATGACCATGTCCCGACATGTTTAAGCACTCAAGTAGGCATGTAGGTCACTATTTGTATGAAGAATAATAGATAGGACAAGCTTGGTCAAAGCGGGTGCATACTAGCCCCGCCACTCCAATGTCAGGATAGACCGACCATTGGTGCCCAATGAAAGGTCTATCTCACGTGAGGCCTCTCAAGTGTGTCCTCATAACCTTTGAGCTCGCACCAAGTTTCAATGGGTTACCTACTTGGCACCTAACTTCAGCGCAGGGGGTGATAAAGTCTGTGCTCCCCCTTATAGTACTGTTAAAAGCCAAAGGCAAAGCCACACTAGTAGATGCTAATAGATGTCACCTTGGTTGAGGAGGCATAATAATGCGCCTGATCTAACTCAAAACGCTTGAGAATCACATCCCACAAAGTTCTATGCACTTAAAGCAGTACATGCAAAAACCTACGACCCACGATGCCCCAAAATTTGGAGATGTAGATCCTCGTCCTCACAAATTCCATAATTTCAAAAATGCCAATGCACAAGAATCGTGTGTGCACGGACACCTCTTCTGGTTCGAGGAATCGCGTCCGACACCTGGACACCCCTCGGACACCTTCTGACACCTCTTGGCGATGTCCCGATATTTCTTATTAATTTTTAAATTTGGACACCGTGTCGAACACCTTAACGCAAAAATGTCCCACACCTTATGCAGAAGTTTCGGACACCTACAGGGCAAAAGTACAAACCTTTAAACTTAAACCGGGGGTCATAATGGAATGTTAGGGGAAGTTGGGGTTTTATTATAAACCACTAGATTAGGGCAAACCTAATGGTAGATTGTATTACAATCGACTTATGCCTAACTTAGAGGAAGATGGGGCTTTCCGACAACTACAATCTAATGTAGAAGAGAAATCTCTTAATTGATAAGCTTGGGCTGGGAAGAGGTTGATGTTGGAGGTCTGGAGGACAATATACGTGATAAGGCAATTGGTGTTGATTAAATCTTGGTGGATGGAAGAGATGAAAGCTGTTTATCTTTTCTTTTTGGCTTTTATCTATGGAATCTCGGACTGCAGTATGATCTGTAGTAACTTGATTTCAAGTCTGACTTTAATTTATGGTTATTAATTGGTGTTTTACTTTTTCATGAGGGCGGAATGTTCTTGAAGCTTATAATAACATGCCCATATATAATATGCACATACAGATATTTAGCAGTCTCCTGCACTGTCCAAAATTTGTTATTTGGGAAATTGCGGTATCTGGTGTACCCATCAGTTTTCGGTGTTGCCATGCCACTTAGCCCAATATTTAGGGCCATGGAACACAAAGGGCAGTTTCAGCATTTAAAGTAAACCACAAAGTACTTGCATTTGAATCACGGGACATAGGCCTATGCTTGTGACAACAAGGCAAACCTTATTTTAACATGTGCCCTCTTGTTTAGGAAAGAGCTCTGAGCTCAAGAAAACTTGGGTCTGCTGTACATCATATCGATTCCGGACTACGAGAACGCTTTTAACATTTTCTCAAGTTCGCCACAACTCCTTTTGAAGACAGTAAAACAAGCCCCTCCTACATCATTTGATGCTCCATCACACAGAAATTTGAAGGACTTATTGAAAATTCAACCACAGTAGCTTGGTTTTAATTTCTCTACAATTATCTACCTTAAGCCCTACAGAATCTATGGAAACACTAACATAATTAACAAGATGGAAATGCCCCATCCTTGCGTAGAGGTCATGTAGATTGAGCGCCAAGTCCTGTCAAAAGCTGATGCTTTTCCGGGCATAAAGTCCAAAAGCTTACCAAATTCATCGTTTCTCCTACCCTGCATCCCAGAAGCTGACAAAACTCATCCAAAAATTTGATTGGTCAATTTAAAATGAAACTTCGAAGTGCTTATAAAGGAAAACATCTGATTTTAACTTTCCCAATAGTATAAACAAGTTATTTTACTCCAAATTTCGCATAATAAAAACGTAGGGAATCCCATTATTCAAACGTGAGGGATACCGCGTGTATGTTGCCATAAAGAAGGGGTCAGTGTAATTTACTCCCTCGATCTATGGAAAGTGACACTCGCTATCATAACATCTAGGTAATTAACATCACTTCACAGTTTAAATAGGATAATACTTGGCCACTCTAAACTGCTTGTCTAGAAAACTGTCCCAGAATTGCCATTGATGAGTCAACCTAGTCTGGATATCTTACTCTATTTGTTCGTCAATTTTGTCTTGTTCTAGTTGGACACTTCATAGGCTACAACATTGTCATTCTGTGCAGGGGGTGTGAATGAAACTACGCCAATAAGAGGGATGGGGAGTATATTTCCAATGGCACTTAATCCAGGACAGGCCTTGCCAAGTCTCTTCAAAATTCTACTAGAATCTGTATTTTTGAGCAATCCAAGCAGGATAGGACTTCCACTGCATTGCTTGGTTCTAAGAATCTAGCAAAACCTTATAGGGGGTAAGTGAGGCATCCTGCATTCAACAATTTAAAGGACCTAGTATGAATTTGCACTTGGTCTAACATAAACATGAATGGCCTATGATTTGAGATCCCTGCATCAATAGCTCCCCCCAACCCTCAACCGACTATCATAATTTTCTCGAACCATGTAAAATGTAAAATTGAAAACAAATAAAAAGTAGGGGAAAGGGGGGTATTTCATGTTGTCATGGATCAAATACTTTTTCTCGAGACTGATTTGGACCCTGTAGCTCTCTTGGTGCTTAAAATTGGCGCTAGGCTTATGTGCCATGTAGCCTGCCCTCCCGATGCTAAGGTTTATAGTCATAAGGTATGGAGATTAATGGAGGTGGCTGCAATAAAATTCTTGGCCCCGTAACTCTCAATTTAGTGATACTGTCAAGTGGGTTCTTAATTTATCTGGTGTCGCTAATAATTTTTCGGCTTGAGTCACTTAAGGCCTCTTGGTGAACCTTCAGCTTGAGGTCACTTAATGGAACCGGTATCTTTACTCTTCTCCCCGACTCCCATGCACAGAGTTGCTTGAAATTCTGAAAGCTTTCCTAGATGCTCCATTATCTTAGACTGGCTTGCGTTTCACAGACTTTCATCTGAGTAGAAGCTCCAACTAGTGGGGCATTGTCAATGATAATTTATGGTCGTTATGGCACATAGAGGAAATTTTCTTTTCCCAGACATAGAAACAGGATTAGGCCTCGCTGTTCACTTGTGTCTAGAGAGAATTATCTCGTCTCCCAATGGTACAGAGTTTCATTGCTCTAGTTGGGTATGCAATGAAGACTGAGGAAGACCGTCATTTAAGCTGTCCAGATATGCAATGATATACTGTTCTTAGGTTAAACTAATGATTATCACCGAGTAAATTTTCTATAAACTTGAGAAATAACACATAAGTTTGAGTTTCAAAGGATTGCATTGAGATACTTGCATAGACATTCATATACTGTATTCTGGTATATTACTATGTTAGTATCTTGTTTATAAGCATTCTAGCGGATATGTTCTATAAAATGCTTTATAAGGATAGAATACTGAATTTTAGCTGTCCATCTTTACGTGGTGGTAGGCATCGTCCTCAGTGGCCAACATTGATGAATGGAAATGGAAACTTAGCTTGCTCTTACGCAATAAAGAAGACCAAGAAATTGTGTCCAGAGATAAACGAGATCGTAGAGACTACGAGCAAATATCCAACCTTGCCAGAAGGATGGGACTTTACTGGTAGAGAAACACCTACTCAATCAGTCCAAATTTCTTGTATGGTTTATATGATTCATCTTACTAACTGTTTGTTTTGCATCTTCAGTGAAATTTATGGAAAAGTGGTGGTCGCAAGCAAGGTTCCTCTTCCGAACTACCGGCCAGATCTTGACGACAAGCGGCCTCAAAGGGAGGTACTAATTTCTGGTTGCATTCAAAGAATTTCATTTCTACAAGTTTACCAGAAAAATAAGCGAAATAGATAATTTCATTGTTCTCTGAAAAAGTTTAAGGGAGAAATGGACCTTTATAGCCAATTATTGCAGGTGGTTATCCCGCTAAGCTTGCAAAGGAGAGTAGAAGGTCTACTTCAGGAACATCTTGATCGGATGCAGTTATGTTCTGGCGAGGAGAGCCGCATTTCTGCTGACACTGAAGCTGCTGATCGATTTGAAGATGTCAATGCAGATGATAGTCCAGATTCTTTTCTAGATGGCTCCGTGATGGAAAAGGTTCTTCAGAGGCGAAGCTTGCGAATGCGGAACATGCAGAGAGCTTGGCAGGTGCTTATTCATAAATTTCTGTATTGGTCTTCAAATTTCTATAATGTGTAGAATGGGCATATCAATAAAAGATTTCATGCAATAACTTGGCAGCTTAGATCTGGTTGAAATTGTTAAGTTTTAGTTCTTGGTCAATGTGAACATGATAATCCCTGCCGATACTATATTGCAATGTCTTCCACATCGACAGACAGCTGTTACCTTCCTTTTCCCCTTTTTTAGTGTTGAATGATTGTATCTCTTCATTCGCAATAGCTTTTTTATTCTTTTTGTGTTGTAAGGCTACTGTTTAATAGCATCAACATAAGTCCTCATCATTTTTATACGTGGGAGAACTGTGATTGCTCTTAATTGCTTTCTTATCTGTTAAAAGATCTTAATTGTGATGTGTTCACCCTATGGTAAATGACCAGAAATATGACCGAGCACAATGAAAAGGTGCATTGATAATAATGAGCAGAGACAGTTATTAAATCAGTTAAACCTCCCTCCATCCAGTTCTCCTATCTTTTATATCCTACTGCATGTGCTATTATGACTACCCCTATGATTAGGGAATGAGCCTTAGCTCAAAGTTGGTGCTGTCTTAATTTTTTAGAGTTATGTGGTTGCTCCATGTAAACTGGAGGCACACTTGTCATTGAGATATGACTGTATATAAAATTTCAGTTTTGCGTATCACGTAATGTACAGATCGAGATATGCCTACGATGACGGCAAGTGCTACGCTTTATTTGATTGTGGATGTCATTTTCATTCTATAATGTAGCTTAGTGTGCTATTGCCTTGTTTTGGATGATGTTAAAGTTGGTTCAGTGAGAGTTTTTCTGACTTCTGCCGGTTTTTCCTGCTAATATCTATAATACAGTTCTATTTCTTTTGATAGGACTCGCCTGAAGGCAAGAAGATGCTGGATTCCCGAAGATCCCTCCCTGCATTCAAGGAGAAGGAAAGGCTGCTCCAAGCAATTGCGCAGAATCAGGTTTGTGGAACTCAATTATCTCTCTGGCTCTGCAACCTAGCATATCAAACAAAATGGAAAGATAGCAAGTATTTGTAGTTGAAGGGCTTAACGCCCTCTTTAAATGGTTTTTGGCTTTGTCTGTTTTGTTCCTGTGGATATGTGTGCTTCTTATGTCACTTTGTTTAACTCTGCTTCAACTGGGTTTTGCCGAGGTGCACGAGGTTGGGTCAGTAAGGGGTAAAAGAATACTATTATCTCTCACAATCTGCAAACCTAACACGTCAAACAAAGTTTAAAGATAGCCTGTGTTCATATATGAAGGGCTTGACTCTGCAACCTAGCATGTCAAAGAACGCTTAAAGACAGCATGTGTTCGAATTTGAAGGGTTTAATGCACTCTTTGATTGTTTTTGGCTTGGTCCGTTGTATCCTGTTGGTTCTTTTGCCCATTCCTGTGGTTATGTGTGCTTCTTAAGTTGCTTCAGTTAACTCTGCTTCAAGTAGGTTAAGGCTACTTGCTGAACTCAAGATCTTCTTGTCCCCAATCCGAAGGTCCTTTTATGATACCCTTTTGAGTTTGTCCATTGTATTTTGGCTTAGGCCTTTTATTGGTTGTCTGACATCTTTTTGCCTTGGCTTTTTTCCTTTTGATGTACCTCTTCCGTACACAGCCCCCCCCCCCCCCTCTCCCTCCCTTCCTTCTGGCGGTTTGATGCTAAGTACATGCATCCTTAGCAAAAATGTAGAAGTCACATATGTAGACCTCTCTCTAAGTGGGTCCTGCTCTTATACCTTCAGTTGGAAACTTTTTAATCTCCAAAATAGAAACTTTACACCATAGAACTTGATTCTCATTGAGCTTAGAAGATAAGCAACAGAGGCAAAGTAAACTTGTGAATCTATTGCAAACAAATGCCAAACCCTAGGTCTTGATGCGACGTCAACTGACCATGTTTGGAAGAAATGGTGTAAATCCCCTTTATATGTGAAGTGGAAATCTTTGGCTCTGTAACACGTTAAGAGTGTTTATATATGTCTGTTACGGTAGTAGAAGAGAGGAAAGCAAGACGAGAGATGGAAGGGGTATACTACTGTTAGTTGCACAACCAAGACCAAATGTAATTTATCAGATTAGTAAGGCAAGTATGCTTGCATTTGCATTAGGATCAGCATACCTGATTGGTTTAATTCTAACAGGTTATAGTAGTTTCTGGTGAGACTGGATGTGGGAAGACCACTCAACTTCCACAATACATATTGGAGTCAGAAATAGAATCCGGTCGTGGTGCATTCTGTAGCATTATTTGTACGCAGCCTCGAAGAATATCTGCCATGGCTGTTGCTGAAAGAGTCTCTGCGGAAAGAGGAGAGCCTCTTGGTGAATCAGTGAGCCTCTGCTTCTTTTTCGTTTGCTTTCCTTCTTGTCTTGGACGCGATGCACTTTTTGTTGCTAAAGTGATCCCGGAATTGATTTAATTCATGTAGTACTTGCTATTTGACAGTAGAGTATTTGTGTAGGTTGGCTATAAAGTTCGATTAGAGGGAATGAAAGGAAAAAATACCCATCTGCTTTTCTGTACCAGCGGTATTTTGCTTCGACGACTGTTGAGTGACCGCAACCTTAATGGTATAACCCATGTTTATGTTGATGAAATTCACGAGCGAGGCATGAACGAAGGTACTAGGCATGATAGATTTGTTAATCCTCCATGCTTTGAAGAAAATAGTTCCTGTCTCATATATTAGCTCCTGCATTTTTCTTAATTTTTTTCTCTTCATTTATCAGACTTCCTATTGATTGTGTTGAAGGATCTTCTTCCACGACGTCCAGATCTGAGATTGATTCTTATGAGTGCTACCCTGAATGCTGAGCTTTTTTCCAAATTTTTTGGGGGGGCACCTACATTTCATATCCCGGTAAGTGAATGGAGTTTGTATCGGTGACCTAAGATAATATCTTGGTCATGTAAGATGGATTCCCCAAGTGGTTATTATGTGTTAGATTTTAGGCTTACTCTTGTTTTGTCATTTGATTCTGCTTTATTGTACTTGCATCATTTTTATGGACGGCAAGTATCTTTACAGCTTTGGTATGCTGTCTTCTGTTTATGACAAGTTCTGTAGTACATATTGTCGCATACCCCATGCATCACTTTGTAAAATGGAGGTCAAACGTGCTAGACAATAAAGAAGGGATTTTGATAATGAAAAGGCCCTTTTTTCACTTTGCCACACTTATCGTGTGGATTTGGCCTCCTGCCTTTTTGTGCTGTCTCAATATTTGCTCCATTACTCTGTTTTCCATTTAATCTAAGTGCGTCTTTTGGGAAACTAGGGCTTTACATACCCAGTGAGACCCCATTTTCTGGAAGATGTACTGGAAATGACTGGATATAAGTTGACTTCTTTCAACCAAATTGACGATTATGGACAAGAAAAGCTGTGGAAAACTCAAAGACAGCTTGTTCCACGGAAAAGGAAAAATCAGATCACTGCTCTTGTTGAGGTTTGTCACTGCAACGCATATTTGATTTATAAATATAATAATTTTATGTACTTGTTTCCGCGAAATTTTCATATTTGATATAATCCTGCACTACTCCATTTTTATACATCAGATCTTTAATCTTCGTTAAATCCTGTATTATTCTCTGTATTATGTACTTATTTTTTTTTCCCGGATTTGGGAATTATTTTTCCTTTTATATCTTCAAGTTGAAGAACATTACGGTCAATTTGTTATGACAGCATTCATATTCTACTTACTAAATTTCTTTAGCTTTTAAGGGCGAGCCAGGGCCTAACCGTAAGGTTTCCCCAGTTTTACCTGGAGTCATGAGTTCAAAACACTGACAGAGTCTTTGTACAATACTGGAGGTAATATTAACCGTCACCAGACCCTGCAATGGCGAGAGCCTTTTGTACAGAAGTCACCCTACATTTTTTTAGCTTTTCATGAATAAAGTCATGCTATAGGACAACATATTCATCGCATGCGCTGATCATTATTCGGTTAGAGACTTTTGTTTAACTTGTTCATCCTTATCTTGGTTATCAACTGTAAGTCTGTAACATGTTACAACTCAATATAAAGACATACTTTTAAAGTGCTGAATTGTTATGAAGCCTGACATCTCAGATAACATCATTTATCTGACTTGGTACATTCTTCTTTAACCTGTAAGAATAGGTCTATGAATGTAGATACGACATGACACGGTCATGCCACAAGGCAAATCTTATCAAATTGGACACAAACACTATTATACTGCAAATGTTTGAATATAACGCACGTACAAACACAAAAGGAAATTACAAATATATATATATATATATATATGTTTGTGTATAGTCTTTATCTTGTAAGTAAGCATATCGTGCAAACAGGGAGTAGCAACTAGCAAATAGTTAACTCTATATGTACCAATTATTGTTAATCTTGGAACCTTAGTAGTAGCATAAGCGTACAATCTTACACATTTAACAGCTCATCCACCAAATTTCTTCCTTAACTTCGAAGTAAACACCTGACTCCTGTCCAAAACAGCAGTAAGAGTGGCAGCGTAATGCTGGCCTTTGCGCAATTAACAGCAATAAAGGTATCGAAAGAGGCCATGGGGTTGAATCCTCAAAACCCAGAGCTTGGATGGATTGTTTCCAGGTCTGAACAACAGACGACGACAGAGAAAACAAACATAATTTGCTGTCATCTTTCAATTCTATAGCTAATTTTCACAACAGAAAAGCTGGTCAAGCCATTATAGAAAAGGCAACAAGTCCCTCCCACCTCCCACCCCTGTGGCTTGGAACAAATTAGCCAAATAATGAAAAAAGATATGTTTGTGTTCAGCGATTCATGACCGTAAGCGGCAGCTACGGCCTACATACTGCTGCTTTGTAGCTTTCTTCAGCATAAATTCTCTGTGACTAATATCAGTACTGTCTCACAGGAAGCGCTTAACAAATCAAGTTTTGAGAATTATAGCTCGAGGGCCCGCGATTCTCTTGCATGTTGGACACCTGATTGTATTGGATTTAATCTTATTGAGGCAGTTCTATGCCATATATGTCGGAAGGAACGAGCAGGTGCTGTTTTAGTATTTATGACTGGGTGGGAGGATATTAGTTGTTTGAGAGATCAAGTTAAAGCTCATCCTCTGCTAGGTGATCCTAACAGGGTTTTGCTGCTGACATGCCATGGGTCCATGGCAACTTCTGAACAGGTACGCTTTTCTCAGTTGCATTTCTTGATTTTTATTGAATGACACTTTATGGTCATTCTTATAGTAATTAAAGTTAAAATGGTGCTGTCACCACCAGGTCCACCACTACGACTACTTCTATCATAGTACCCGAGCTTCGCTCGGGCAGTTAAAACATGATCATAGCAAATTAAAGAAATAATAAATTAGTAAATGTAATGCAATGATATATCATGGGTGGGGCCAAATTAACATCTTATCTTTGCTAGATCAACAACCATTTTGTTGCTAAAGGATTACAAATTGTTACTAGCATCTTTCGTTACCAAAGGTTGTGATTTTAGTGAAAGAGCATGTGAGTTTAGCCACATAACACTGGTTAACATTAGATGCTTGTTTATAGTTACTATTAGGTTCAGAAGAAGTAAATCAATCTTCACCGCGTAAAAAATGGATAACACGACGTTTTAATCAATGGTTACAAATTAAAACCTAATAGTTGCACAAGAATAGCCTACAATATGCATATGCTCTTCTAAGTTAAGCATTAAAATATAATAAAACCCAGAAAGTAATTGTACTCTCCTACCATTTTCTCAACAGCAATATCAAGTCAACAGAAATTTATTGGAAAAATGATCTCTCAGAAAGGTGTAGTATATGGGGCAACAAAAGATATAACTTCATCTCTCTCTCTCTCTCTCTCTCTCTCTCTCTATCTATATATATATATATATATATATTCTACTAATAAAAGTGTGGATGTGTGTAAATCATTATTTGGACAAGAATACCCTTCGTATATCTATGAATCACTCAATTGCCATTCAAATGCAATTAATATACCTAAAATCTAGATTCTTTTAATAACTCCACTTTTTTCCACACTTGTAAAAGTTGCAATTATCTATAAATTGATTTTTGGTATATTTATGTTATAAAAGACCTTGATGAGCATAACATCTTACATAATAATTTCAGTAATTTTCTTTTTTTAAATAACCGTTTGTTAATAATGGTTTTTGCTTTCAATAGATAAATCCGACTTTCATATTTTTTAATTATAAATTGAATCTGCCTGGCAATGATATTTTGCTAATACACTTCAATCAAAAAGAAAAGGTAAAATATTAATTATTTTTAGTCTCTTTCACGTTCTTGTGTTTGACTACGACTTTCACACTCATAAAAGTAATTGAAATTAATACGTGAATGTACTTTTTATATCATCTATAACATGATCCTTGGTATAGATTAAGTTATGAAAAACCTTAATAAGCATAACATCTTATATAATAGTTTCAGCAATTTTTTTTAAATGACCATTAGTTAATAGAGGTTTTTGCTTTCCATAGATAAATCCGACTTTCATATTTTTTGACTGACAATTGAATCTGCCCTTTATGTTGGCAATGACATTTTAAATAAAAAAGAAAAAGTCAAATATTGGATATTTTAGTCTTTTCCACTTTCTTGTGTTTGGCTAAGACCTGATAATATATGTATGTGCCCGAGGGGGGAGGGGGTGGGTGGGGGGTTGTATGTGTCTGTAGTAGATGTATGGATTTTATTTCTTGGACAAAATTACCCTTATACACTTTTACAAACTACATTAATGCCTTTTAAATGTTACCACATCAGTAACTGCCGACCTATCTCAAAGCTCATTCGTGTTCCCTCTTGCTGTAAATCGACTATACACCTTCATACATCTTCAATAATTCAAATTTTGTGACTCTTTGTCTCCACCTCGTCAAGTGACGAGATGATTAACATTTGTGCATGTTGTTCGAAGTTTGTTTAGAGGTAAACTAATTTTATATTCTAGCCCTTGATTGTTTAATACTTTGTATAACAAATGCTAATTGATAAGTTCCAAACGAGTTTTGATTTGTGAGTTTATCCAGGTTCGGGCTTCATAAAGGTAAGTTTCCTAATCTCTTTACACACTTTGACTTTTTTTATGATGAGGCTTGATAACTCTAGAGTTTATTTTAAGTGTCAGCTTTCAATGTAGGCATCAAAATATTATCAACACCAAGATTCTATAGATAATTTACAGGAGAAAAAAGTGGTCTAGATAAAATGGTGAGAGATAAACCTTTACTTTTTAGGATCGGACATTTTATTCGATGTTAGTATAATTGACAAGTGTTATGTTTAAGTCATTAATAACTTTGAAAACATCCCATGTACTAGATTAGAGTTATCGAATGTGGAGCGAACAACCCTAACTCTTCCGAAACAAATTTATTAGGATATTTTTTCTAATTTGTGAACCCGTAAACTTTATTTTAGTATGTGTGTGGTTTGAATATTCTATTCTTGAATATGATGAAGTCACTTTTCTTCTTCTATAAATTAAGCCTTAGAGATTTAAGTAAAAAGAAAAGTGAAGGAGAATCATTGCTGAAAGCCAAAAACAAGATTATATAAGATAAAAGCATTTGTGAATTAAAAAAAAAAAGTTGCTGAAGAGACCTATTCATAGCCAGCCAAAAATTGTCATGGCCACCGAGAATAGCCTATAAAGTTATATTTCAATCATTGTTGTTGAGAAATTACCACACAATACCTTTTTAGCAACAAACGCTGAAGTTGCATATCAATGATTCATTTAGCCTAAGTTAGCGTTTAAAAAATAAAACTGTGTAACACTTTCGTATTAACAAGACGTCCAATACGCTAACTACATTAGAGCTGCAGGAATGTAAATATTCTATCTCTAATATAGATGAAATATTTTCCTATTGACCGATAAAACAAGGTAGGGGTAATCGAATAAAGTTTGACCACTAAGCTTAGAAAGAGAAATTGTAGCCCTTGATCTCAGAAAGTGGTCGCTCTATCTCTATAGATGAAATATTTTCCTATTGTTGCATCGACTTATTTTTCAATCTTAAATGTTATATACTTAGTTGTAAAAGATACATGCTTATGCCATGTTTATGAAAATCTGTTTTGCAACCAAAATATTTTGATTTGCGTCTATATTTTCATATACCGGTTGCTTAGCAACTTATATGTTGAATTGCATATGTCACCTCTATTAATTTTTTACTTGATTTTCATTGTGATGCATACTCACTTTTCTGATTATGAACCTTTCAAAACATTGATGTTCACGTGCATTGCACGTGGACTCAACTAGTATGTATATATATATATATATATATATATATATATATATATATATATAGACATTATATATTTACACTTATTGACATCATCAGAACACATACTTTTATCGACATCATAGGAACTGATTAATCTGCTTTTCACTCTTGTATCCTCGTTTGTACACATAGCTTTATCCTTTAATGCCTGGTTTCCAAATATAATTCTTACTTGCTACCTAAAGTTATTTGTGTCCTCTAGAGACTAATTCAAAATTTCTAATTCAGCGCCATCTGGGGACCAACTTTTACTTACAAAGGGAAAAAATTCCAGTTATTGGGTTAACAATGTAGAAGGGTGCGTTTAGTTTTTTACCTTATTGTTATATTATACTTCTGCAATTCTGTCATTGTGCATATAGAGGCGATGGAATTAATTTTGAAATACTTTCTCTGTGCAATTTTAAGCTATATACTGTCAGAAAAGTTAAACCCGTGCAGCTCTTTGTGGGCACATCCAAGCAAATACTTTGATAGTAGGCAGAACATGCCTTTAGAGCAATATATTGTGCGGGCTACATAAACAGCCCAAGTTGCAGAAGTAGGATTTTAATATGATATATAGTTCTATGATAAAATAGTCATGTAAGGTTGTGAAAGTAGTTTTTCGAATTTTATCCTTCAGTGCATGCTTGGTGAATCTTGACTTCCCCTTACAAAGAAGGCAAACTTTCAGATGGTTTTATAATTTACATTTATGAGGAATAATACCATAAAGATTCACAATTTACTAAATTAGTCATTTATTTTTTGGTGTCTGGTTTGCCACAGTGAGTTGTGTGCATTGTGTAATTTATTGTTTAATGAGAGTCCAAAATCAATGTGGTACATGACAGAGTTCAACTTTGTTGTAGGATTTATAGTTTAAGTAGTGTCAAAATTCACTCTAGGAAGCATGGATTATAGTTTAATAAAGAGCCCAATCACAAGTCAAAATTAAGCTGAGACATGAGAGAGCTCAGAATAAGAAAGGACACATGGCACCGTAAAGGAGAACGACTCGTCTTTCATTATTTATTGTATAATAATAATAACTATTGTCAAATTCACTGTCGGAAGAGTGAAATATGATAAAATAAAGTGCCCAATAAAAAGTCAAAATTAAGCTGAGACTTCACCACAGAGCTCAGAATAAGAAGGGACATGTGGAGGCATGGAGCCAAACCAGAGAACTCCTCGTCTTTTATATATCTGTAAAGATTGTTATGTAAAGGTTGTGAAATTAGTATTGATTTTCATCTTTTACTAAATGCATACTTGGTGAATCTTGGCTTCCCCTTATAAAGAAGGTAAAGTTTCAGACGGTTCAAAATTTACATTTATATAGATTAAGAATCTCGATTCACTAATTTTATTACCTATTTTTTATGTTTGATTTGCCATAGTGAGCAGTGTGCATTGTGAGAACTTGGTGGTACCAAAAAAGTAAAAACAAAAGAGTCAAAAGTTCATTGTAAGAATTTGTAGGAAAAGTTAGTATGACTATGTCAAATTCACTGTAATAAGCATGAATAATAAATTAATAAGGAGTCCAATAAAAAAATCAAAACTAAGCTGAAACTTCACGAGAAAGCTTAGAATAAAAAGGGCACGTGGCGCCAAACCAGAGAAAAACTCGTCCTTTATTTACTTGTAAATATAGCTAGCATATGCAATCTAGATAGTAAGTTAAAGACAATCCCGAACTTTTATGGTTGTACACCTTTTTAATAACTAGTTTTCTGGCCAAACACAAAATATACCTGCAACCCCCGGGGACGTATACACGTCTTGCTCTGGTCATCAGCAAGCCATCTTCTTGGTGAAGTACTGGGATATGCTGCAAGACATTGTCAGTGATCAGGAAGTTAAACATTTAGTTGCCACAACATAAGCTAGTTGTGGTTTGGAACCAGAGTGGATTTCACTTAAACTGGCGTCATGCAGCCTTTCATTTCATTTGGTACCCAGATGGAGGATCTTGAAAATTCGTGGCCTTACTGAAATTGGGGTTCTAAGTGTTCAAATCTATTGTTCAAGCACTAAACAGCAAGCACCAGTGTCACACCACCGGGGCACTCACCATTCACTACCAGCACTACTACCATGAATTTGCTATTTCATTTCCCCCTTCCACAATAGGACCACTAGTAGTTGTCAATGTTACACCACAATAACCATCACTGGCACTTCCGCCACCACCACTACTGGCATGCCACAGCCACCTCCACGACTTCCATGGTGCTGTTCCTGCCACCACCACTTCAGCGACTTTGCAATTTCCTCCTAATTATAGATCTATTGACAAAAGGTCTGAACTAATTGTTGTCGGTCAAGAAATAGTCTTCTAAACCCACACTTCTTGTGAAGTTTTATTGAATCAAGAGATTTCTTAATTGTAAGATTTCAAAATGAAGGATATTAGAGTATGATTAGATTAACGAATAAAGTAATTTTAGCGTACCTCATCAAAGAACAGTTGTGCGCATCCCCTTCCTTGAGAGTACGTAAAAGGTTCAAGCAAGTCCACAATCAATGGAGCATCTTCAAGCTCCGCATTAAGCAACAAACGGCCATGCGGTTAAGAATGTTAAAAAGGAGACGAGCTCAAGTAATGTTGTGAAAACCATTTTGCTCTAAGAACTTGCTGCTTTAAAGGAGCTCTGTTATGCTCTTGATCTGTGGCAAAATATGGACAGTGTTAGGGAAGGACGGATCAAACAAACTCTAGAATGGAGTCGAGAGAAACCTAGTCACAGATCTGTACTATAGAACTATGTTGCTAACAAAGACCTCAGATCTGGAACCCAAAGTGCAAACAAAGCGGCTAAAACTAGAAAGACAAAGAACAACTTTTGGATCTGAATAGTATTTATAAATAATAGAGATAGAGATACGACTCAAGGAACAGTGCAGTAATTGAACCAGAGTACCTCTGTTTCTCATAGAACCAGTGAGCTAAAAAACCCTAGAACACACTCCAAAGAACAAATTTTAAGCTTCAACCCTGCCCCTGCTTTATGTGCTTATGATGATTTGTTCTGTGGGACCACTTTCACCTGACTGCATATCATTTAATTCACTGCCATTAGTTATGTTATCCTGCAGAAACTCATATTTGAGAAACCACCTCCTAATGTGCGCAAAATAGTACTCGCGACAAATATGGCAGAGGCAAGTATTACGATCAACGATGTAGTGTTTGTGGTTGACTGTGGAAAAGCAAAGGAAACCACTTATGATGCTCTAAATAATACTCCGTGTTTACTTCCTTCATGGATATCTCAAGCCTCTGCTCGACAAGTAAGTTGTGGTTTTCTTTTATAGGCTTGAAGGCATATTCTACACTGCAATTTTTTGTTAACTTTCTTTTAATCTCTTGTACAATTGGGATTGTTGCAGAGAAGAGGTAGGGCAGGCCGTGTGCAGCCAGGAGAATGCTACCACCTCTATCCCAGACATGTTTATGAAGCTTTTGCTGAATATCAACTTCCTGAACTTCTGAGAACTCCTTTGAACTCTCTCTGCTTGCAAATAAAAAGTCTGCAGGTCGGAAGTATTGGAGAGTTTTTGTCAGCTGCTCTACAGCCACCAGAACCGTTAGCAGTAAGCAAGTTTCTCATCTCATTCTTTCAAGGCTGTTGCATTTTTCTTTCCTTGAGATCCATAGTCTATGTTCTGAATCATTCTAAGCCTAGATCTGAGCTTCTCGTTAAAAGCTAATTATCTTTTATAAGTTTTGCTGCTTTAAATTTCTGGGTAACTCTCTGGGTCATGGATTTCATTTTCATTTTACCAGTTAAGCAGATGAGTAATTAAGCTTTTAGCACTATATGCTACTCCCTCGGTCCCAAATTATTTGATTAGGTCTGACTTGCATGCTTTATTTAGAATGAGTCAAATGTGGGTGCATGCTTTATTTAGAATGAGTCATATGTTATGAGTTTCCCATTCTACCCCCCGAGAGAGAGAGAGAGGGAGGGAGGGAGGGAGAGAGGGAGAGGGAGAGAGAGGGGGGCGAGAGAGAGAGGGAGGGAGAGGGAGGGGGGAGAGAGAGGGCCAGGAGAGAGAAAGTGGATTGATGGAGGATTAAAGTTGGAGAGAGAAGTAAAATAAAAAAAAAGTACACATGGAAAAATACCTACAAAATCTTTCTTAATTTGGAAAGTGATCAATTTTTTTTGGGACAACCCAAAAAGGAAATATGATCAGTTTTTTTGGGATGGTGGGAGTATTTTTAGGGGGTTTTCTCAAGGAACCCCCTTTCTTTTTCTCAACCATAGATAAAAAATCTCAGTTCTCCAAAAACCTATTGAAGGCAATATTATGTATTTAGATGTTTGTCTGTGACTCTGTTTTGGGTGTGGGAGAAGGTTGGGTGGAGTATTTAGTAGATTGAGAATTCATTTTTTTCTTCGACATTATGGGTGCCACCCAATGACTAAACAAGAAGTAAGAACTTTCCGAAAAAGGTGAATATGGTCTACCTTCTTATATTCCTGTTGTAGCAACCCGTTCAAAGTAGCATATATAAGACTCTTGCTCTGGTTATGTTAGTCAATGTCAGATAGTTGTTTCCTGTAGGTAGACCTGGCAAATGGGTAAACCCGCCGGGTACGGGTAATATCTAGCCGAGTACGGGTAAAAACGGGCTGGGTAAAAATTACCCGGATTTTTACGGGTAGCCATTTATTAAACCCGTACCCTACCCAGCCAGTTCGGGTATTACCCGCGGGTAAACTCATTATTTTTTAAAAAAATAAAAATTCTTTTTAAAATTATATTCACTTATTTATTTTTTTAGAGTATTTTTTTCCTTCTTATTGGTTACACAATTATTATCACTTCCTAATTTCCGTGAAAAACACACATACAATCATCTCAGATCTCAAACCCCAACCAATAAGAACATATATCTTTAGAAATAGAGAATCACCTAAAAAAATACAGAACATTAATAAACAAATTAACAAAAAAAATACAGGTAGACCAAATCGATTTGGTTGTCAAATGATTTCGTAGATCAAGGTAGATCTGTCAAAATATCAGCCTTCATCAGTGAGGGCGGTGAATCTATCTTCGCCGAGTAGCGACGGTGAGGATTTGGCGGTGATCTGACTTTTGGTTCAAATCCGTGGTCAGCCAGTGCTTGAACGACGGTGGTGACGGAATGACGACTGACGACGGAGCTGCGACTGAGCTGTGTCTTTAAGACGACAGTGACGGATTAAACGAAGAACTATGGAGTGACCTTGGCACCATCGAGTTGACTTGATGTGCAGAGCGGTCGTCGGTGTATCTGACATTGGGGGAAGAGAGAGAGAGAGAGAGAGAGATTGGTGTGCGGTGTGGGTGGATCTGACTTTAGGAGGGAGAGAGAGAGAGAGACACGAGTTATGTGTGAGAGACTGAGAGAGTTTAAAGAGGGAGGAGGTGGCGGCGAGAATGAAATGAGAGGTGAAAGTGAAGATAAAGTGAAACCCTAATGCTTATATAATAGACATGTGCGGGTAGCCCGGGTAACCCGGACTGGACCGGACCCGGAATTTATGGGTCGGTCCGGGTACGGGTAGATTTTCAGCGGGTCTGTGATTCTTGTACCCGTACCCAGGATTTTTTTACGGCTACGGGTAGACCCGCGGGTATGGGCTTTTTTTTTTTGCCAGGTCTACCTGTAGGACTTCTATCCATGTTTTATGATTATACACTACGTGAACGCAAGGTTTTCCATCTATTGAGCTACGACTTACTGTTGGTAATCTGCGAGTTTCAGCTTTTCAATACGGTGAAGTTCCATTGTGATGTTATCTCGTAATGAGGAAAATTAGAAATGATTCTATTCCAATTGGAGTTCAGATCAATTCATAGCTTGGAGAGCTCATCATACAAAAACTTTCTCGTATTGGATGAGGCCCCAGTTACAGCGGGGTCTGAGCAGGGTGAGACGTAGTCACCCGTTACCCTTGCATTCTGGACCTTTGACTTTTTTGTCACATGAGGACTTACCATTTTATGACTCTTATGATGTTAATCAGTTCAAGTAAATTAAGTTTCAACAATTTACCTTGAAAGATCAATTTTGGATTATCAGATGAAAATCTTTTGTTGAAGTTTGATCAGTTATTAAATGTAGGAAATAAGGAAAATGGATCAAAAATTTTTAAGGAAAAGTTACTATCGTGAGTATATGAATGTGCAAAGATTAAAATTCTCATCACTTATTATCAATGCTTTCCTCCAACAATAGCTTCATTATGTGAAAGCTACATATTATTATCCTATATTACCATCTTTGTTCCGAGAGCAGACCTTACCAAATAGCTATGTGCTTGTGCCAGTATGTGTCTGTGTCTTTGTGCAGTGTGCTCTTGCTGGGATTACTTTATTGATTACCTTTATTGACACATTACAATTTGAGCGCGCCAAGCACTTTTGGAATTGTGCAAAAAAATCATTTTCTATATGCAGCAAGATATAGCTTTTAAGTAACTTCATGATGAAGAATTGATACGTAGATGTGAAAAGAAATCATCTTTCTATTCTGTTGCATCAGTACATAAGTGACAAATGTTACCTCCACCTGTGTTAGGCTGCAAATGCTGTTGAGTTCTTGAAGATGATTGGAGCATTAGATGAGAATGAAAATCTGACACATCTTGGTTAGTTTGCAGGTTCTTGAACGGAATAATATTTCAGTCAATTTACTTTTCCTGTTTGTGTTTGTGTTTGTGTGTTCATATATATGTATGCAAATACATGTGTAGATATTTTCTCTTAATCTTTTCCTTTTGTTTTTGGGTACTTGTTTATCAGGAGAGTTCCTAGTAATGCTTCCATTGGATCCCAAGCTGGGGAAAATGTTGATTATGGGTGCTATCTTTCGTTGCTTTGATCCTGTTCTTACAATTGTGGCTGGTCTTAGTCTCAGGGATCCTTTTCTCCTGCCTCAAGATAAAAAAGGGGTACGTGTTAGTGCAACAACGTGCAAACTTTTTGACCCAACAACATATTCGTTATGTAGCATAAATTCTGTAAACACAGATTGAGTATCATCTTATTTTGACTTATGGTAAGCTGTTAGTATCAAAAGCAGCAATTTGTTTGTTCCTGTTTCTACATGCACTGCTATATGACAACAACGTTTTCATAGTGTAGCATCAAACCAATAAATTTACACGGAGCATCCTCTCATTAGGATTTACTGCGAGTTGCTGTGAGAGGCGTGAGAATAATGCTTAATGAAGAGAAAAAGAAACCGTGACATACACTTGTTTCACTTTGATCATTGTCACGTCTACTGTTGCACATCAAACGGCTTGGAAACTGGGCAGTTGACCAAAACACCAACCAAGATGTTAAAGGAGTAACTTGACTAACTCTAACCATGTTGTTTCTTCTTGCTTCTTTCTCTGTCCGACCAAATTGTAATAGTGTGTCACCCCCAGACCCTTAAGAGTCTATAGAATTACTGAATGTTTTTACTAGCCCTACCCCTAGTCACAGTCGATCAGAGCTTCTTTGGGATCAGTTAAGGAAATCTTCGAAATACAGTTTATATATGTTCGCAAACAATTCTACAACTTTTCTGATCTTCCTTCTCAGGCTAGAGGCGTGGCAAGGCCAGACAATTTGGCACTTGCTATTATTAAAGTTAACAACAACTGTTTCTTAGGCAGAGTTATAATTTCGTGAACTATCAGTCTGTACCGGCAACGACATGCTGTTTTACAGACTAGCCAGTAAGCACTGACATCGGTGAGATCTGGATGAAGTACATGGCATTACATGCTATTCCAGCCACTACAGGCAGTAATGATATGTCTTGAACAGAACAAAGATACTGGTCGTGATATACTTACCAACCGAATCAAACTTGACTAGGAAGAAGTCGAATCTTCCCAGTGAAATTTACCAAGGTGAAGACCAAACATGGAATTGGAAGAGATTGCTGCACTTATTCAGTAGTTTCGTGGAAAGGATAGAGGAGAAGAGACATGACCTAAAAGAGACTTCATTCATCATATTTTGCTTGTCCTTCATGACCGATAACGGGAACAGGTTGGTGCAGTTCTTTTAAATCTAGATGCTGCAGCAGAGAGAGTGGAAGAGAGACTAGAGGAAGACCACATTTTCAGTCTTTATAAGGGATAGTTTATTTTTTGGAAGTTCAACCCTAAGTAATCTATGATGGGTTACATTAGCCTAAAGAAAGTGTTTGGTGGTAACTTCACCAGAGTAAAAGCTTGCCTTTCTTTTGGTTGGAATATTGTATAGCGTAAACCAGTCTAAACTTTCAAATTCGCGACAAATGCTGAAACAGTACGAGTAGGCTGCCGGTACCATTTTAACAAACAGCTCCAAGGGATAAGCAGTATTACAGTTTTTACAATCATGTTCTGAGCTTAAGCTTTTCATCTATGTTACTTATGGGATAATGGGTTTAGGCTACTTTGTTATAGGGTAAACATTCTGAAGATAGAAAAAGTAAAATCTGTTATGTAGCAGTAAATTTGCTTACCTGGCAAACAAATCAAACTTAACAAATCCAAAGGATTGATACTTCATTAAGACTTGGAAAGCTGTTCATAGTATATAAAAGCAGTTACAAGTAGTAGGGAAGGATCCAATCAGGAGGTGAGGGCTGAACATACTATGCACAATGGAACGACAGGTAGCAGTAGCACCAATGAGTATTGCACTATAGTGCAAGGTCAGGTTACAAACTTTAAAGTTCTTTGATGTTACGTTGGCCTCCTCAATTGTGAAGAAACTGTTAGATTGAATAAGACGTAGTAACGTAGATCATCAAGGGGAAATTATTTTTAAATTGTATTTCTGGAATAGAGGCCTTATAGACCGGCTGCATCTTCAAATTATGTTGTTCTTCGTTTAGCATGCTACAAGTGCCTATATTTGGACTGTGTGTTATGTTTTTTGTCCATTTGGTTCCTCATCGATAATAAAGAATCCAATCAGATACTCTTTTACTTTTTTCTTAGAGAATCTCTTTTGATGTCGTCTCATGGAAAGTTTGAACAATTGGTGTTCTTAAAGTGGTTTCTGCTCTCTTTGTTATATTGGCATCGCTGCAAGCCTACCATATAGCTCTAAAAAGAGTCTGCAATTGTATAGAGTTGGAAATATGTTAGGGAACAGTCCTGTATGGATTGATAATCTAGCGTCATGTGAATCTATAGTGTAGACAAGGCTAGTATAGTGAAGGGCTTAAGGGATGTTGGGCGAATCCCTTTATAAACCCCGTGCCAAGTATCGAGTTGAAAGTAGCACCTGGTTGAACATATGCTTGAATCAATCCTAAGCAAAAGTCAGAAATCAATTGACTGAACATCTGAGAAAAAGGCAATCAAACAACTTAAGAACTCCTTCAGTTTTTAAGTCGGTAATATTCTAAAAGAAGGTTTAACCACAGGATGGCTTCTTATAGTGCACAGATTGAACAATGATGGGTTTGGTCTTTTCCTTGATGTTGCAAAACCATTTCTAGAGTACGAATTTGTAAGTTAAGTTCAGTATATACAGACAGTTCATTTTCTGATGACAGTTCTTCATCTTGATTCAGTTAGCTGGGACTGCGAAATCCAGATTCTCTGCAAAGGACTACAGTGATCATATGGCCCTCGTCCGTGCATATGAAGGGTGGAAAGATGCTGAAAGAGAAGGATCCGCATACGAGTACTGCTGGAGAAATTTCCTTTCTGCCCAAACACTTCAAGCAATCCATTCTCTACGGAATCAGTTCACTTTTATCTTGAAAGATGCTGCTTTGGTAGATGCAGATGCAGGCATCAATAACAGATTGAGTCACAACCAGTCATTGGTTCGTGCAATTATATGTTCTGGCCTTTTTCCAGGAATTGCATCTGTAGTGGTAAGGTGATCCTCCTTGCAATTCATAGATACCATCCGTTGAATCGAAAGTTCTGCTTATTCATTCATTTCCTCTTCATGTGCAGCACCGAGAGGCATCTATGTCCTTTAAAACAATGGATGATGGCCAGGTCTTACTGTATGCGGTAAGTACTTGAGGGATGATTTTTGTTGGAGTATGGTGATTTCATCTAAATCATGGTCAATATATATAAAGTCTATTACATCACATCAGACCAGTCTATCTGTGTAACATGGCAAAATAGCTTGCTTGATCTTGATATCACTTCATCATATTGCATCAATAGAGCATTATCCGGCAGGAGCATGATCTTGACTCTATTTGTTTTACACAATTTAATATAAATCAATTAAAAGTTGACAATAAGTTATGCTCTTATACCAACTGTAGGGAAACAATTCTCTTTTGATGAGTAACTGTTGGACCATTTTTCATATATAGGCCGGAGTGTTATCTCTTTAAATGTAGGCTAGCCATATAGGTACTTTCGAGTTCCGTAGCTGGGTCTTTTAAGGCCGCTTACATACTCGCTTATAACGCCACTTCCCTACTTGTTTTATAAAGCCACTTCTCCTTGTATAGTTAAAGTTCCATTCTTTCATGAGAACTTGTATTTCGGTTTATTAACAAATCGATACTTACAAGGTGTTATATTATATGTCCAAATATGTGAGACGGTTGGGTATCAGCTTAAGAAGATATTAGGAGCAAAATTAGAGTTTGGGCGTTGCTTATTGTTTTTTAGTTGATCTCAAAAAACTCTTCATATGCTTTTATATAATTAAAAGATAAATATAATGCAACTCCAAGATTTTTGCAGTTTTGCCTTGAAAAGAACAAAGACTTCTGCACAAGAGAGAAGATTAGTATCAACTAACTCTAGAAGGTACGATTAAAGCCCTTTTCATTTGGCTTTAAAACCCTAACAACAACTTATGTGAACAATTAAATCTAACTGATCATTCCCTTTAATTAAAACATTAGTAAAAGGAGCTTAGAAGGACAACAAAAAGCCTGCTACCAGAACACGAACATTATCTTGCTATGGCAGCTTGAATGCTGTGCCATGATACCTTTCATTAGCTAATCACTTTTTCCAAGTTGAGTTAGAAAAGTAGGTTTAAAGTTTAAATTATGGAAGCAGAGTATCATTAAGATCTAAAGACTTCCATAGAAGTTCTGTTCTTCTTGCGATTCAGCACACTTGTGGCTGTTGGCATGGGCGCTTGAGATCTAGTTTTATAATTTTTTGGTAATTTTCTGGCTTTGTATTTTTACCCTCCAATGTGAATTACTAAAAGAGGTCCTCCTCTCCCAGGTGCTCAGGATGACACAATCGATTGTTTTTTGGCATCTAGTACTGCTAAACATAATGAGAATGTGAACAGAGTAACTATTCTGATGTGGCAAGAGTTACAGATAGAAAGAAAGCAAAACTACATGATAATGAATGCGTGCTAATCAGACACTTAAACTGAGTGCCAGATCTATAACTTAGTTGCATGGCTTTGTTGTAGGATTTTACCCTGTGTAAGTTAATGCGTATATGTTTCTGCACTAATGCCTTCGGATACACACTCTGTTGCATGGACTCGGTACGAGTGTCCAGGTTAGATACGTATCCAAGTGTCGGATTCCACTACTTTTTAAATCACAAGACATGGGGACACGGCAAAATATTCATATCTATTGTTACTTTTTAGTTATTTCTAAGGTAAAATGATGTTTTATCTGACTCACATGGTTTTAATTGAGAACTTCTCTCATGTTTAAGCCAAACGGATTAAGAGAAACACTATAATGGTCAGAGTAGCATATCCTATGAAATGTGTCGGACACATATCCCATGGCCATGTCCAAGTGTTAGTGTCCTCAGGTGCTTCACTCATTCTGAAGATTTCATGTAGCATACAATGAGGTGGGGGAGGGAGGGGAGGGAGGGAGAGGGAGAGGGAGAGGGAGAGGGAGGGGTTGGCCTTCCCCTTTGTACATACTCATTGTTCAGTGGATATGATGTGTTTGCTTGATTGCATTTATTCTGTAAGGGCTTGAATTAGTCCTACTCCTAGATACATCCGTTTATCTACATTATGTTGCACCAAAGGGTGCAGTTTGTATAACTAGAAATAAATGGATGCTCTCTTGTGTAGTCACTAATGTATGCGGAGAATAGTCATCCTTGTATTGAAAGCCGGCGATGCTAACGATGTTTGATTGAGATTGTCACATTGTTGAATGAACATTCTTTATCTTTCATTTATCAATTTCAACATCACTAATCTATTCTAATTTAAGATGACGATCTTTGGCTTATGGTAGCGAAGCGCCTACAGCATGCTATCTTGTACTGAATTATCCATGAATGATGAACTTTATCATACAGTTATGTTTATCTGACATTCGCAATGATCTTGCTTCAGAATTCTGTAAATTCACGTTACCAAACAATTCCATACCCATGGTTGGTCTTTGGTGAAAAAGTGAAGGTCAATAGTGTGTTCATACGTGATTCCACTGGTGTATCTGATTCAATTCTGATTCTTTTTGGTGGTAACCTAAGCCACGGAATGCTGGTAATTACTCACTGTGGATATTGGATATCTAATGTTTCATTTTCCGGTGTTATATCTCTTAGGATATCGGAATTTGTAACCTTATCTTCTTGTTTTAGGCTGGACATCTAAGAATGTTGGAAGGGTACATTGATTTCTTCATGGATCCTACTTTGGCTGAGTCCTATGTGAAATTAAAGCAGGAGCTTGATAATCTTCTCCAAAAGAAGGTGAGATGGAAGTTGCAAATGTAAAAAAATACGCCTCCATGTGTCCAGAATAAAGAAGTGCTCACTATTCTTCTTCTTGCATGTTATATGAACCTATGATGTCAAATTTCATGCTCTGATGGATTGACTATTTGTTCTCTGGCGTGCAATGCTCAGCAGGTCCTTTGAATATGACTTTTTAATCACAACAAGTTCACTAGTTCTGCGCCCCATAGTGATAGTGTTACCTTTTGTTACCTGGAACTTGCATGATCAAATTCAGTAGATGAAAGCATGCGGAGGTTGATGTAGCTTGATGCGATTGATATAAGACTTACTTACCTGGATTTTACAAGTTACTGCAATTAACATGATACATTTGGATTTTAAAAAGTTGCTGAAACCTCACGTATCTGAGGGATAATGGTGATTTTACATCGTAATTTCCTCTATGGCCTCCAATGAACCTTTACAAGAATTATAAACCTCAATACTACTGTTCTTAATGCTTCTCTGATTGAAGTGGTTAGGATTCAAAGAGCAAAAGTGAGGATGAGTTTTAACCATCATCATTCCGCAAGTCCCTATAAAGGGAAGAACGTCTAGTAAAGGTGATCTAAGCTGCAGCACAAGAGGCCAACTTATAGCTTAAAGTAAGTCGACAGTGTAGTGTTTGCTGCAGCTTTTTGAGCATAAATTGTAAGTTGGACAGAGTCCTCCTAAAGCCAAAACAAGTTATGACCTAGAAGCAGCCCAAGAGGTGGTTTCGAGTTTATTCATTTTAACTTTCAGAATACAGTATGTTCAGTACACTACGCCATGTGTGTTGAATGTTGGTGTTTCTCTTCTTCTTTCTTTATTCATCTGCATGTCATTAATCACGTGACATCTGATGCTGGATTTGAATGAGTAAACGATTGTTTTTAAACACGGAACTGAGTTCTATTTATTTAAGATCCATGAAGCATATATTTAAGTACCCTTTTTGGGTCATTATGTTATTTCTATGCACATTCTATTAGGTTAAACTTTGCTTGTTTTTCATCGTCATTTCAACTTTTATGAGTTTCGCTTCTATAAACTGTAACAAAGAATACATACCAACTAATGAAGTAATTTTTTTTAACCGGTGGTTTCTTGGTCACGACCAGCGGGATTCACTATTCGAGGGGAAGTAGACTACACTCAGGTTAGTGGGTCTGCTAGACAGAAACCCTTTTCTGACAAATCTTATAATTTTATGGGTATTCTCTCAATTCCGAAGGCAGTTGCCTAAGTTTCCAGTTTCGCAGCCTCTTTCTGGGATTTCATACCCTGTGGACTTTATGTTTATAACCTGTGGATCCTTAGGATTGGCATATTCTTATTTAGTTCTTAGATGAGCTGCTCATAGAAGGGGCATTTATTCCAGCTACCAAAATGTTAAGAACTCATTTTTCCTGGACTATGACCGAGTCTTTAGGAGCATCTTTTCAAGAATGGATTGTCTTGAATCGGTATCATCGCCCCGCACCTTATGCCCTTCCCATATGTATGTTTATAGTGATATGTTCAATATTGGTTATTTTACATACATCTGTATTTTTTATTTTATTTTTTTCAGTGGAAGGAATAATGTGTTATTTCCTAGCATGACAAAGGCTTGGCTCTCTCTACTGGAGAGGGTGTGACGTAGTTGTTAGTTTGCAAACCTTAGGGAGGTCTCTTCCGGTCCTCATAACAAGGGGCGGGCAATTAGGACAAACCTTCTTTTTTACTATGAAATAAGCTCAGGTTACCAAGTGTAAGAATATGTAAGTCATGTCAGCGGTCTTTGGCTTGTGAATAGAACTTCCTATACTAATTGAGATGCTTTAAAATAATCCAGAACCTGCCATTTTAAGATCTTAAATATGTTTGCTTATACGTATGAAACTTGCTAAACACACTTAACAGATATATCAAATGAGCCTACTCAAATTCGCTAAAAGCTCTAAAACTAAAACCAAGGTTTATATTTTCCAATTATTACCTGGAAAAGTCAACTTGAAATTTTGTGATGTCCCCCCTGAGCCAGGTCTGATGTCTGCAAGAGATTGGTCCATATTGGCGTAATCTGAACTTTTTACGGGAATTTTATGTCCATCATTGTTACTGTGTTTTACATTTAGGGTATTCATATTGTTATAGTTATAGATGCATTTCATTTTCGAGCTTATGGTGACCTGGATGTCATGAGTTTGAAACGCGAAACCCTCTGTTACACGGACCCTTCAGTTTGGGTTGAAGTGGCGGTATCAACACGAGTCGATGGACACCAGTGTGGGATCCGTATCGAACTCATCATCTGCTGGACGGATACGCCATGTCAACAATGCGGCTGTAGAACTAAGGTGAAAATCAAAGAACCAAGAAGATCTGAAGGTTCTCAAGAGAGAAATGAAGAAGATCTGATCTGGTGCTGCACTTTTCTTTGGGTGAAGCACTAGCACCAGGTGCGTGTCGGGTGCGGGTGCGCGTCAGGCATAGTTATTAAAAGTGCAGGTGCACCTAAGGCACAAGGGTCCCTGGAGCCTAGGCGCGAGGCATAAGGCGCACGCCTTTTCAAAGTGAGGCATAAAAACAAATAGATATTAGTGCATTAAACCAATACCGGGTGCGTGTCGGTATTTTTCACATTTAGCCTAGGCACGTCTTTGATAACACTTGCGTCGGGTGCGTGTCGGTATTTTTCATTTATTTTTTTAACAATACCGGTGCGGCTCGGGTGCGTATTGGATCTGTGAAAAAGGCAGATCGGTGACCACCGGCAGCTCCAGCGACCACCGACAAGTAATTTGAGAGGGAAGAGACTGGAGAGAAGAAGAAGGAAGAAGTACTCAACGGTGACCCAAGGCGGCGTACGACGTGCGGTGTGCAACGATGTGGGGTCCGATTGATTCCAGAGAAGGAGGAGAAGAAGAGGGAATCCCGCTGTTATCATTGTCGATGTGGTTGGGGACAGATTTGTTATTTTATTTAACCTACTTATTAACTTATTACTTAACCAGTCCCAGTACTTCAAAGAAATAAAAGTAATACCACATACAAACTTTATTATGTTCAGCTATACAATTTTACGTTTTACAAAACAGCCCATTAAACTTAACAAAGTCACTAATTTGGTTAAAAACTTCAAAATTCACGAAGCAGCCCATTAAACTTAAAACACTCACTACCTTTTTTTCACATTTATCTAATACTTGTATTATGATTCTTAAGATTCAAATTGTTTAGAAATTCAATGCTAAGTGTACATAGTTAAAAAAATACTTACAAAATTTGCCTTATTCCCGCCGCACCCGTAGCCTAAAATTTTCAACAATGCCACATCTCCGTATCCGCACCCGTGTCCCGCATCCGTGTCCGTGCCGTGCTTCATAGATCTGAACCTTATTCCCTCCGCACCTGTATCCTAAAAATTTCAACAATGCCGTATCTCCGTATCCGCGCCCGTGTCGTATCCGCACCCGCACTAGTGTCTATGCTTCATAGATCTGAAGGTTTTCAAGAGAGAGAAAAAGATCTGACCCGGTTTGTCTGGCCGTCAGGATATATGGCTTACGGGGGAGAGACGGAAGGAGAGAGAAGACCCGTATGCCACGCCTTTGAGCGACGCATTAAGAAGATCTGACCTGGTTTGTCTGGCCGTCAGGATATACGGCTTACGAGGGAGAGAGGGAGGGGGAGAGAAGACCCGCGTACCACGCCTTTGAGCAACGCGTTAATATTCACGTGGGTCTGTCGCTTTTGCTTTTTGAGAGGCTGGATGAAGTTCTTAGCATTGCCTTATCCCAAACAGGTACCAAAAATACAGAAATCTGAATGAAATATGTTTTCTCCAATCAAAAATGAAAGAAAAGATTTATTCTTAGCAAAACTTGCATATAATTTTCATAAACATTACATATACCATTAACAATTTTATGCTTTGCACTAGTGTCATATGTGTTTCAAATGTGTTAGCCGCATCACCTTGTGGGTTTCCCCGTTTCAGTCCATCTCCCTGTGCCCTTAGTTTTCCAAAATAGGCGAGTCCAACACACTCACCACATGTCCAATCTGCATGGCGACATCTAGTCAGCATAACTTACGCGAAAACAGCCTCTCTGCAGTAGCAGGGTTAAGGCTGGGTAGATCTAACACTCTCAAGAGTTGCAGTGATTGGAGCCTAGTGCACTGGCTTACCCTCGTATCTTTTCTAAGCCCATCTATCAAATATGTGAAGTCTGTTTGAAACATGTAATACTTGTTGTGCAGTATGAGCATTCTATGATAGTTTTTCGTTGAAATCTTCATTTAAGATGACATGTTTCTGCTTTGAGGAGTGTGCATATTTAGTGCTGTAGTGAGTACATTCATGCCAACATAACAAGCATAGCTCAAAGAAAATGTAAAGTTTATTTGTTAATTGACGAACAGTCGTGCTTTTCATAAACTCGTAACTTGTGTTGTTATCGTTGTTCGCTTTATAAGAGTTTCGTATTATTTAGTATTGGCTTGCTTAGCTGAAAGATAGCAGTAGTATTGGCTTGTAGAAAAGCCCACCATCGTATGCAAGTTGACATAAGAACTAAGGGACACTAGGGTGGCTGTGGTCTGGGCAATGCTGGCGTGATTTCACATCTTTAGCCCTTCCATTTCTAATGAGATTAATTCCAACAATCGTACTTTCAAATGGAGGCAAGTTACATTTCCAACTCTGTAATTCTGTTGCTGGCCTATATGGTGGGGAGTTTTGCATTTTTGCTAATCCATTCATGCGACGTGAGTGTATTTTAGCATTTGTACCAAGACTATGATCGATGGTGATGTTCTTGCTATGATGCAGCTTCAGAATCCTAGCCTCGACATCCACAAGGAAGGCAAGTACCTCATGCTTGCTGTTCAGGAGCTGGTCTCTGGAGATCAATGTGAAGGGAGGTTTGTTTTTGGCCGTCAAAGCAAGAAGCTTAAGGAGTCGAGCGACGGCGACAGATTTACAAGAGATGGAGCAAACCCAAAGTCCTTGCTGCAGACGTTGTTGACGAGGGCAGGACACACTCCTCCGAAATACAAAACAAAACATCTAAAGACAAACGAGTTCAGGGCGCTTGTAGAGTTCAAGGGCATGCAGTTTGTTGGCAAGCCAAAGAAAAACAAGCAGCTTGCAGAGAGGGATGCCGCTATAGAGGCATTGGCCTGGTTGACACAAACTTCTGATAACAGTCGGGAAGAGGCTGATAATTCTCCACCTGATGTCACTGACAATATGCTGAAACTTCTAGCTAAGCGCAGGAGATCAAAGGGCCGGTCTGGTCGATGACGCACTTATTGATGACAATTTAGGTTAGCTGCAAGGTGGTCCCGTAAGTCGGGTGGCGCACAGACCAGAAACATTATAGAAACACAAAAGTTACTGCAAAAAATTCTTTAGACAATTGTACGTTACCTTGTAAATCGGTATGAACTGGAGTAGTTCAATAGATGTAATAGGGAGTGGTGGTTATAGCACGATGTAACCCTTCAATTCTTGTAGATTTGGGTTAAGGCTCTTGGCATGTCGAGCTTTGTGTGAAGCAACCGCTGCGCACAACTCCTCGTGCCGGTAAGGGTTTCTTGCTCAGTTCGTTTATTTCTTTATTATCATAATATATAAATTTGGCAACAGCATGATATGCTTGTACCCTAAATTTGGAGCGTCAACGACTCAATTGCTATTACTAATAAACATGCACGTTATAATTTTCAATTTAAAATGACCTTCAAGTAAAAATCTATTCACAACCCTTATCAACCAATGTGTCTTTTACCAAAGAAATTATCAAATCCCCAATATTTTGCCATTTAGCTTCAGACGAAAACATTAAGTTCTGTAAAAAGGATTGCGCGAATTTATTTGACCTTGGAACTATACGTGGTTCCCCGAAACCATGGCAAGTAATATTTGCATATATAAGGGTTTGGGGTTGTATAAAGGATGTGGACCCATGGGTTGGGTGGCTTGAAGACGCTCAAGGTAACACAAGGAGGTCTTTTGAGACGACTTGGTTTACACTCAGCTCCTTCCATTTAGTGTTGTGTTAGTGACTTGAGGAGTGCAATGGTGACCCGCGACAACTGGTGGGTGGACGACACTCAGCTCCTTCCATTTGGTGTTGTGTTAATGACTTGAGGAGTGCAATGGTCACCCGCGACAACTGGAGGGTGGACGACGGAGTAGCGGCAGCCGGTGGATCTCCCCAAATCTTCACGATCGGAGATGGAGTCGCTCAGATCTCTCTACATCATCGCTAGATCTAATCGATCTATGTAGATCTTGACCATAGTCTTGATCTACTACATCTGATCGATCGATCGTCTTGGTGAAACGGCCGATGGTATATCTGTACCTGTGCACGTATCAAGAGGTTTTCGAGGGCTAGAGGTTTCATCACTGGAGATAGCCCGAATTTCGCCGGTGGCTACCGGGATTTTTGCTGGCGGGAACCTGTAATATTTGCTGGTAGCTGGGGCTCTTTGCAGTGGATAGTAGGGGTTCTGCTAGGTTTATGTACCGTGATTTCCTTGGGAGGGTGGGGTGGGTTAGGGTAGGGGGGATAGGGCCTCGGGTGGGCTAGGGCTAAGTGTTTTGGGAGAGGGGGAGCGGCCTTGGGAGGATAGACCTTGGCAAACGGGTATACCCGCAGGGTACGGGTAAAATTCGGCCGAGTCGGGTAAAAATGGGTCGGATAAAATTTATCCGGACAGTTTATGAGAGCTCGTACCCTACCCTTACGGGTAGGGTATTACTCGCGGGTAAATCACAATTTTTCTTGACTAATTATTTTTTTTGAATAAACAGATTTTAAATACCTACTAGACAGTATGCCCATCACTTGTGAATTATACTCTTGGACTGTATTTGGCGCGCGGGATAAGTTAGTCGGATAGAACAGAATAAGGCTTTAAAAGCCAGGATAACATATCTTGGCTGATAAGGCAGGATAAGATAATTATCTTATCCAGTGTTTGGATCCAACCAGGATTACATGCCAGATAAGCAATTATATCTTGCTGATTGTGTTTGGCAGCACAACGGATATAAGCCAGATAAGATAAATTAAAAAAAAAAAGTCAAAGTCTCCTTTTCACCACTTTGTCTTCATAAAAAGTTTGGAAGTCCAATTTTCACCATTTTTATTCATTCATAGAGTTTGTTTTATAGGCCACGATGTAGCTAAGCCATTCTGCAAAAACATTGAGCATGCATGAGCTAGCTATTACTGTGCAAAAACTCATAAGTCAATTACAACAATTAAAAGTCAATTCATAATTTCAAAATGTAACCATAAGTCAAGACACCCTGCTAAAATATAATCATAAGTCAATCAATACAATCACAATTTAATCCACGCTCTTAAATACAACCATAAGTCAATTCACGTTCTTAAAATACAAACATAAGTTAAAATAAAGTCACAACGTCTACAAACAATATTAAATTACAATCTCATGGTTGGCCTTTCCATTCATCAAACAATTCTTTGGCCAAGTTGTCTCTCTATTCCGTCCACTCATCAGATGTTTCAACGATAGTGATTGCATCACCATCCAAGTCAACCTCCTCTTTAGTCACCATATCTAGCTCTGCCTCCATTGGGTCCACAGCCATTTCAGTTCGTATAAGATTATGCAGCAGACAACATGCTGTAATTATACGTCCTTGTGTTTTAAAAGAATAAAAAGATGGACTCCGTAAAATAGCCCATCTTATCTTCAAGAGTCCACAACATCTCTCTACGACGTTCCTAGCAGAGGAATGCTTTAGGTTGAAGAGTTCTTGGCATGTCGTTGGTGAAGGTCCATCTTTCCATAATGACAAATGGTATCTCGTGCCTCTATATGGTGCAAGGAACCCCTGCCCGTTTGTATGACCAACATCAACAAGGTAATAATAACCTACCATAAAAAATAATGTCTCTTAAGAAAGCAGTATATGTAAGTAGAAATATCAAATGACTAGCTTTTTAACAACAAAATTATCCATAAAAATCCTTAATCCATTTCTCCTGCTAATAGCGTCTTTAAGCACCCTAGAATCAGCATTGAACCCTCTCAACCTGGCAGTACATAGATAAACTTCATATCCCGAGAACAAACTCCTAATACATTGGTTGCAATGTCACCCTTTCTTGTACGATATCTCGATTGATCCTCCTCTGGTACACGCATTCTAATATAGGTCCCATCTAAAGCCCCTAAGTAATTCTATAACCACAAGAATATATATATATAAAAAAAAAGGAATTAATCTCATGCTAAAAGTAGCTGGCTTGAGAATGAAACACGATCCACAAAAAAATAGAACTTCTTCGTACCTTAAAGCATTTCCATTTCTCATAAGTGCAGTTGTTAGTGACAGGATCTGGTGCTCTAAGTAAAATGCCTTGTAAACTTAGCGCTACACGCAATACTGCATTAAAGTGTCTGCTAACTGTTTCCCCCGACCTTTGAAATTCAAACTTGATTCTACGATTTTTCTCATGATAACCAAGTATATTCAAAAAAATTGCTACCTGCTCCTCTATACCTACTTCTCCATTAGCTTTTAACCCACCAATCGTATGAAGGAATCCACATAATACACGAAATGTGTATCTATCCATCCTTAGTTGTTCTATGCAATTGACATCGCTCACACTAATTAAACGATTCAACCTTTCTAACCGAGTCTGCTTTCTATAAGATGAACGCTCCTTCAACACAAATTTTTGGTAGTGCCTCTGAGCAATAATATGTAGCAACACAAGAAGCATATACATGAATTGAATCTGCAAATGTATATCCTCAAGAATAAGGTAAACTGCAATCGCTTCACTTCTTTCATCAGCCATGTTACGATAATCGAACACCACTAATGCATTAAAAAAAGGTCAATGAGGACACCAAAATACACCAACATTAGCTTCTACCTAAAAGTAGCAAGCCAACCATGAGCTGAGAATTACTAACTACCTAAAAGTGAACCATTAGGAAAGTAGAGTAGAGCAATCAAGGCATGCTTAATACACACAAATGTCTATAGCCAACGAGTCCAAGAGGGGCAGTGTATACTGAAATGGTTATATTTACCAAAGGAAAACACTCATCAAATTTTGCCCATGTGAGCAAGTGGAGTACAGAAGAAGCAGCAAATTCAACCGACCAGAAACATTTCAGCTTGGGCCCTTTAGAAGTCAGTCAACACTAATCTAATTTTTCCTAATCTGATTTTTCCTGACTTTGTTTATTTCCTCTTTTTGCATGTTTACTTGTCCGGAAGCCAGACATTGGTGTAATTATTGAGAGACGGAGATTATGAAATTCAGCATTATTGACATGCTTTACTGGCTAAGTTGGCCATCAACGGTAGTGCTAGTTAGCAATGCAAACTACAAAATCCATGTCAACTTTGTTGTAGAAGTTGCATTAGCTTTCAGAACCTCACTACTGTCCAGGGATATACCTTACTCCTGGAATATTACTTAGGGGAAAGTAGGGAATGACCCTCTCTACTTTACACGTTGTGCAATTTGCCCCCCTCCACTTCAAAGTTAAGCACTAAACCCCCCCACAGTTACAGAAAATGGGCACCTTAGACAGATCCGTTATGAATAGCGTGAAATGACCAAAATACCCTTATTTATTTATTAGCTAATGACCCCCTGTACTATGCATGGTGTGCAATTTTCCCGCCTCAAATTTAAATTACAATTTTTGCCCATGACCCTCCTCCTCTGGTCAACCCCGCTACAATTGGTGATTCACTGAGCACAACCACTTCACTGAACACAACCACTAGTCTTTTTCTCCGACCACCAGGGAGCTAAAAAAAGGAACCGCGATTGCCGTTAGGATTAACAACGAATTTGCAAATTAAGCTTTTGAAATCCTAAAATTAGAGGATTTGAAACCCTTATTTAAAAATTAGGGTTTTGAAACCTTAAAATTAGGGTTCAAAACCCTAATTTGAAAATTAGGGTTCAAAACCCTAATTTGAAAATTAGGGTTTCAAAACCCTAATTTGAAAATTAGGGTTTCTCTTCTCCTTCTCCAGATCTGACCCCGCCGCCGGCACCCCAAGCGTCATCCTCATCCCACGCCGCCGGCAGCCTCTCTCGGCCCACCATCCAGCAGACTCGCCCCGCCCCGCCCCGCCCCACCACGCCGGCAAGCCCCTTGGCAAACCCACCCCACCACGCCGGAAAGCCCTCTGGCAAACCCACACTACCGATTTCAATTCAATTCCATTTCAATTCAATTCAAATTTTCATCAATGCCGTGGAAGGGGAAGGGGAAGGGCGATCGCTGCGACGGGGCCTTGGGAAGGGGGGCTGTCGCGGCGACTGGGAAGGGGAAGGGCGGTCGCTGCAACGGGGCCTTGGGAAGGGGGAGGGCGGTCGCGGCGACGGGGAAGGGGAAGGGCGGTCGCTGCGACGGGGAAAGGGAAGGGGGAGGGTGGTGCGGCAACAGGGAAGAGGGAGGCAGACGGGGAAATGAAGGGGTGCGATGGTCGGGTGGTCGGGGGAGTTGACAGAATTGGGTTGGGGGGGTTGGGTGGCGGGGGGGTGGGGGGTGGGTTTAGAATTAGGGTTTTTTTTCTGATTTTCTTTTCTAAAAAGAGACAAGGGGCAAAAATGTCATTTATAAAAAGAAATCGTTAGTCAGCGCGCGTGTTGACCACGCGCTGTTATATTTAACGGTTTCCGTCTAAGGTGCCCATTTTCTGTAACTGTGGGGGGGTTTAGTGCTTAACTTTGAAGTGAAGGGGGGCAAATCGCACAACGTGTAAAGTAGAGGGGTCATTCCCTACTTTCCCCTATTACTTAGCCACAAACAAAAAGCAAGGCATCTTGCCAACACAATTGGAACACACATAGCTAAAAACCAACTGGTAGATGGAGAGTACTTTCAGAAACGTTTTTGATGTCTTCTCAATCACAAATTCGAAGTTCAGTTTTTCTCTAATTTGTTAAACCTCTTCATAAATTTGTTAAAAGTTTTGAATATGCAAAATATTACACCTTATCTGTGTTTCTAACAACAATTGTGTTAAAGAAAACACCTCAACCCAATGTACAAGAAACATGGAACAAATGATACTTTTTTTTAGGTAGAAGTAATTATTACTCCCTCTGTCCCTTAAAAACTTATCATATTATCTTTTTGGGCCGTCCCACAAAAATTGATCACTTTCAAATTATGAAAAATTCTGTAAGTATTTTTACATATTTACACTTTTTATACCTTTTTATCATATTCCTCTCACCACATTTAAGTCTCTACCAACTCATTTTCTCTCTCCTGACTCATCACTTTACACTTTTTTATTTTATTTCTCTCTCCTCATTTAATACTCTACCAATCAATTTTCTCTCTCATAGCCCACTCTCTAAAGTGTAAAATGGGAAAGATACACAATATATAACCTAAATTCTTAATATACGTGCAAAGTCAAATGAATTGTTCTTTTAGGAACGAAGGGAGTATTAATCAACAAAAAACACTCAATACAACTGGCATACCAATGAGCCAGAAACCAACATCAAATAAAAGCAGAAATACAACCAAAGCATAGTATCCGGAATTCTTAGTCCTACTAAACCTAAGCCCAAAGATCCTTAAGACTCTCTTAATCGCTTATACGTTCCAAGTTAGAATCACAGCTTAAAAAATTAGTACTACCTCCATTCTATTGAATCTTTTTCGTGCGACTTTTTGCACATTCAGTATCAAATACTTACATATATATTACTAAGTTACAAGTTCGGAGAAGGACCACACATTCACAATGTATTAAAAATAAAAATATCTTCTCATACCATCAAAGATTACAACGATCACCAACAAATAATCACTGGGTCAACAAGCTTGCTGTTGTTTCACAAATTACACAGTGACAGTAAATAACAAGTTGGTCTCAAATGAGAAATGCACGTCGTTCAACTGCAAAAGAGACGAGTGGCACAAGACTGCATAAACCCACAGTTTCTAAAGAACATGATCTGCAAGGTCATCGAAGTTGCTTTTTTTGGATCTAAAAAATCTCTACCTATGTGGGCAGCAAATAATTAGATCTGAAATCAAAATGCAAAACGCAGCTGCTATGTGGGAAGCAAATACTTAGGTCTGAAATCAAGGCTTGTACAGTTGATGATGTACTTTCCTAGATCTGAAAGTAATGGGTCTGTTGATTCGGAATCGCAGAGAAGATTGAAGCAATCTTCAACGTTGATTCGGAATCGCGGAGAAGATTGAGGAAATTGAAAAGATTGACAGAGAAAGAGGGTAGAAAATGGCATACCTGTCAGAGCCGGTCGGCGGCGGCAGAAGATGAGAGAAGACTTATGCTCTCCTTTCTTTCTACCTCTTCTCTCCTTTTTCTAACCTAGCCCATAATTTTTTATCCCAAGCGTTTCGGATTAAAACAATACCACCCCCTAGGTACAAAGTTATCCCACTTAAGTAGGATAAAACCCATCCTCCGGATTTCTTATCTATTCGTTATTCACGTGTCCAAATGTCGAATCCGATTATTTTTATCCTATCCGGGGTCTTATCCCGCATGCCAAACACAGCCTTGAGGTAAAGTCAGTCTCTAATACTATCTCTATATAAAGGCTAGAAATATTTTAAGAAAAAAATAAGTCAGACAACATATAAGTCTCAAGACAATCCCTCTCTCTATTGCACTCTCTCTAGAGCATCACCAAACTCTAAAATTTTGTTCATGGATGTAGAACTCGACTCTCACAGCTGTTTTTGTACCTACAAAAAAGATCAAGCGTGTTGAAGGTTCATAACAACAAAGATCCTTTGTCGGAATTTTTGGTTACTTTGTATGTATGTTTTGGAACCCACTACGTATTACGTGATAGGCGCATTTCATTGTTTCGACATTGGTATCAGAACATGATTACTTGTTGATTCACCTTTTACATGCTAGTATGATTTTATGTGCATGTTGCGATTTATTTTGGGGATACATATATGAGACACATCAAGAAAAATTCAAAATTGTTGAGCATGCTATTCTGAAAAATAATTATTTGGTTTTGTTCCCCTATGCTTGAGAATGAATTCCATAAAATTTGGTGATTATTGGATGCATGATTTGTGAAAAATCACGATTTTATTTTTTAAGAAAACTGTGATTTTTTCAAATTTTTGGGATCAAATTTGGAGCATGATATTTAGTTTTTATCATAATTGCTTCGTATGAGTTAATCTATGTTGCACAAGCTTTCTAACGATATATGACACATTATTTGGCTTAAAAACGAGAGAGATATGGCATTCAAAAGTTGGCATCGGGGCATGGCGACCACAGGAAAATTAGGAATAAGATGAACAATAAACCCACGCGCGCCAACGCGCTCAAGCTGAGCTGTAGACGTGCACCATGCGCCAAGCCAGCTGCCCACGCGCCTGGACACGCTCGCGCCAAGCACCACACGCCAGGCTTCTTCCACGCACGGGCCTGCTTGCCATGTGCCTGCCCGAGAACCTAGATGCTGCCCCACACACACGGTGGCGCATGGAGGCTAGAGTAGGCAAGTGCCCGAGAACCCAGATGCTGCCCCATTCGTCCGAAAAGACTTCTCAGTTTGTCTCCAGAGACATACATTAAGAAAATCATTGAACGATTATGTATCCATAACTCAAAACTATAGACACTCCAATGGACAAGGCGTGTACTGTAAACACAGGCCAATGCCCAAAGAATAATGAGAAAAAGAATCAGATGTCAAAAGTGCCTTACGCGGCAACAGTAGGGAGTCTAATGTATGCTATGTTGTGTACGCGTCCAGACATCTGCTATGCCGTTAGAATAGTGAGTCATTATTAAAGTAATCCTGTACCCGCTTATTGGAATGCGATTAAGAGGATTCTTCGATACCTGTGTGGAATCGCTAATCTCGTCCTATGTTATCAAGGTGGAGATTTGAGACTGAGAGGATATATTGATACTGATTAGGGTGGTGATAGATTTGAGCACAAATCCACTTCAGGTTGTGCATTCATACTAGGAGGTGGAGCTATCTCTTAATGCAGTAAGAAGCAAACGTGCATCGTCCTATCCACGATGGAGTCGGAATATGTTCTTGTTCAGCAGCAGTCCATGAAACTGTTTGGTTGAGGTTATTCATACTAGCTCTAGGGGTTACAGCTCACGCAAACGAGGCTGTCACTGTTTACTGTGACAATACTACTACCCTAAATTTTGTAAAAGACCCCAAATATCATGGAAAGGCCAAGCACATAAGCCTTCGTTATCACTTCATTAGAACTTTAATTGCGCAAGGAGAGGTGACCATGAAACATACACCTACTGACAGAATGGTGGCTGATCCTTTGACCAAGCCTATTGCTAGAGATATTTTTCTTTCTCACATTAAAAGTATGGGACTATATAGGGTTTGAGTGAACAAGAGATAAGAAAGGATTGCACGATTTATTTGCCCTGTGTGGACGAGTGGGAACTGTTAATAATTGGGTCAATAGACCCATTATCCGTCCACTAACAGATAATGTGTATTTGTTAATCTAGATTATAGTTAATTAGAAGATATTTATCTCCTAAGTCTTTGAGATAAATACAATATTTATCTCATAGATGTTTGAGATAAATAGTCTTTATCTCCTAAATGTTTGAGATAAAGCCAGTTTCTAATATTATCTCTAAATAAAGATTAAAGAAATCTCAAGAAAAAATAGTCAAACAATAAAACTCAACTCTAATAACCGTTTTTGTACATGCAAAAAACATTAAACATGTTAAAGGCTCTTAACAAGAATCCTTCGTCAAAATTTTCGGTTACTGCGTACGCTATATTTCCGAACCCACTACGTATTACGTAATAGGCGCAATCTAATTGTTTCAACAGTATGCATATCTACACATTAGAAAAGTTACAAAGACCACCTTCAGGTGAAGTGTAGGAGAAATGGCTTCTCGTAAGCTAGTATCAGCTTGTGCACTACTCTTGTTCATTGTTTCAGATTATGCTTCTTCCTACGCTAATGCAGCCATGTTTTCCGATGATTATAAGGCTTGTGGTTCTATTGTGAGGATACGTGTGTACTCTCTGTGCGTTCTGTACGAAACGAGCTGTGAACAGATCAACCGGTCTTAAATGAAAATTCCATTCTATTCAGGTGATACAATTGAAGTTAATTCAGTGCATTGAGAGCTTCGAGTTAAAGAGGACTGGCACTCACAATGGCAATCTTGTTTCGGAGCACTGAGCTTGAATCCAAAACCCGTTGTGGATTGCTATAAAACCAGAGCCGGAGTTAAAGTCAGTCTCGCTGTGTCTAAGGCATTACCAGAATCTCATAGCCTTTGTCTGCGAGGCTTACAAAGGCTCTAACAACCCAAAGCTTGCACATCGCTTCACTTTGAGATAAACGTGTATGGCGTGCCAGATACTTGCTAATCCCGGGAGGAGGCTAAAAAACAGACAACAGCTGCACCAGAAGAGAAAAAGGTTAGAACAGCAAAATCTCCCTAAACCCACAGGAACAAGAAAGCTCCATCAAGGCTTGTAAATTAACTTCTTCCTGAGGTAAAAGCACGTAGCTGTAGGGCACAACGTGTGCCACAATTGAAATTAATAAAATTGAGATGGGGGCTAAATGAGCACAACTGTAAATCTCAAATGACGAAAGATGCAAACGTTGTTCTACCACATGCAAGTCTACTAAATTGCTCATCACACTGTAAACAGCTGTACTGCTCATGCAGAAAAGAGACGCTTTAACGGACTAACCATTCCATTTCTTTCAACAAACAAATATCTTCGGCAACAGTCACGCAAGTTTAACCCAGGTTAAGACAACATAGGATAATTCAACGCAAGCCAAGTACTAAAAGCTGAAGTAGTGTTGCTGATACAAACCCTCAGCCATCAGAAAGGAAAAAAAATCGACCATCAAGCTTCATCAGAATTTCACATAGCAAGTTCAATCAGATCATAACAAGTCATCTGTGATGAGGAGCAGTACAGCGGGCTAAGTACATCTCCTAACGAACTAAATAAAAAGCAAAAATTGCTAATGTAAGGAGAGCGTCTCCTCAGGCTAAATACATCTCCTAACCAACTAAACAAAAAGCAAAAATTGCTAATGTAAGGAGAGCGTCTCCTTAAAGAATAATCTATTTCCATATGAATCCGACCTAGCAAATATTTGTTTCCATAAACATATATTCCAGTACTAAACGAATAAGACAAAAAGATTATTTATTAGCATCAATACTCCTATAAGTAATATAAAGTTCCAGTTTCAGGACCTGCTATTGCAGTTGCTTGAGACACTCATCAAACAACTTCAATAAAATTAGAGTTAAATTGTGCATTATCATACTCAAACATTCTTGAGATGCTTCACAAAACATTTGATTGATCTCTAACAAAATTTCTTACTGCTCTAGATTTATGAAAGTGCAATAAGTTCATCTAACACAATTGAAGTACAAAAAAGACTAAAATGCAACAGCCAACTTAGGGTCGTAGAATCCGACAAACACCAAACATTATCCCTAAGATAAGTTGCATAAACTTTAAATTTAGATTAACTTTGGTGACAGAACTGTATCCATATAGATTAAAGTTCAAATGCAAAAAAGCTCATGTTTCCCTTGTAAAACATCAGTACCATATAACTTAATCATACACCGGATTATACATGTCTTCTGAGGGACAAATACTCTAGCTTTATCAGAGATTTATCATCTTCCAGATGCTGTCACATGTGTCAAAGACATTCGTCTTTATCGGGTCAAACTCAAACTTCTCAACCACTTTCTTATCTCTTTCAACAATATCTGCAAATTACTGCGTTAAAGGCAAACCTAAACAGCCTTAATAACATTGACGACCAAAGCACAAAAATCAATCGGGAGGGCAAGGAACAAGTAAAGAGTATAGAAAGGGAAAAAAAAAAGGATACGGCCCGATATTTTTGACTGATCATCCAAGTATGGAATTACGTTTGATACAGAAGCATACATTGAAAGCTTCATCCTACAAGATCAAAGAAAAAAGTTAAACTACTACTTTACATTACCAAGTCAAAACCCTACCATAGCAGAAGTGAAATAGAGTTACAGGAAAAAGAACAAACTAATACTTTGGCAAACTATTCCGTACCCAGAAAAGAATAGGAAACAAATGGCATATTCAGAATGCAACCAGAAATACGCATCCGAAATGCTAAATCAACTTTTGTTTAGAATGATTCATAGGTGTTACCCCCTACAGCCACCTTGATCGTTCAGCTATGGGTATGGTATATGACAAAGGAACTTATTGGATATTATTCCATCCTCTGAGAATATGCAGGGATTGCAGGGAGATCCGAATGTACATGAAACCTCGGGTGACTTCTACATGATACAGCTCCTGTTTGGGGTTACCCTGAACCATGCTCTGAGAAGTTGGAACTCATGCCAAAAGGATTTATATACTCCTCCATAGTGATAGAAGGGGAAAATAAACAAAGCCCCGGCAAAGTGGTTTAGAGCAGCACAAATAAGGGTAGCTTGATAAACCAAAAACGACGTAATAAAAGTTGCATGAACGCTTACGAAAGTTACACACTTAACAACTAACATCGGAACATACAAACTTTTGAATTGGATATCTAAAACATGTGAAGACCAAATAAAGATACATAGCATAAGTTGATACTTCTAAAATGCTCATATCAAGTTCTGTCTACAAACTTACTCTGCCCTCAGCTCATCTTGTTCGAGTTTGTTCAGAATTTTCCTTCCTTCTTCAACACTCTTCAACGTTCTAGATCATTAATCTCATTGGTGAGAACTGTGTAAATGTTAATGACACAGAGATCAGCCATAAGTATGTTGCATGTATCTCACTTCTAAGGATCAAAAACATGCAACCCAAAGTGCTGGAGAACTTATCTAAGTGCTTCTTTAAACACACTTTCTCTTTTAAGTTCCTCCTCCAACTCTTCTTGAAGCGATTCTATTTCTGCATCTGCAACAACTTCAGACAATGCCACGTCCGTTTTCTGCTTGCACCACTGAATCTTTTTCTCATAATCTAATGCACATAAAATCTTGTCAGCTATAAAAGATGGCAACAAGAAGATCTATATTCTTACAACAGATAGACGGAAATGAATATAGACACAGAAAGATAGATGGATAGATAGACAGATATATCTATATATATATATATAGAGAGAGAGAGAGAGAGGAGGGAGGGAGCGAAGGGGGGCAGGGGGGAGCGAGAGGGGGCAGAGACGGGAAACAAAGCATGTGAGTCTGTGTCTGTCTGTGCACATCTTCAAGGGAAGGAAATTATTGTGTGCTTGTGTAGGACTGAAACATCTTTGAACTTCATTTCACAAATACATGTAGTGAAACAAGTATGGGTGAAAGGAATTAAGTTGGAGAAGGTTTGGGCCAGTTGTGCTGTGAAAGCATATATAATTAAGGCTTATGAGACTGCTTCATAGAAAATGTTCTACCCACTATGAATTTCCCAATTGTAACGGTGCGATAGATTACTCAGTGTGTCACTACTCCTCGGGTTTTTATTAAAAATGAGCGGTTTTGGATGGGAACGGTGGGGGCTATTTTGAGAGTGCCAAAGGGCTGCATCAGGGAGACCCCTCTCTCTGTTATGAAATCTTCTCTGGGGTTCTCAAATTACTACAACATACAGAGGTAGACTTTAATGTGACCCATGCATGCTTTGCTGATGACATATTCATCTTGTCAGGGGCGGATGAAGGATTTTTGGGCTTTGGAGGAGTTTGGCTGTCAGGGTCGCAGCAAAATATGATACAAAGCTCCAAGTTTTTATATGATATTCCTACGACACTTAAGAGTCCCATTGATGTCAGTTCAGCTTACCCATTCTGATAGTCAGAGTTTGACTGAGGACTATGCTAGAATTACTAGCTGGACATATGAATTTTGAGTTGTGCTGGCAGGCTACTATTAGTAAACCGTTATTCGTAGCATTCAAGTGTACTGGAGCTCTATATTCATTTTCCCAAAGCAAGTGTTGTACGACATTTAAGCCATCATTAGGCAATCTTTGCGGTCTGGGGTGGAGCTTAAATCTTCAAGAGCCAAGGCATCATGGGCTCAGAATTATCGCTCTTCAGCTATTCAGCAGACAAAAATTACATGGCCGTTAATTTGAATAGAATCTCTGGAAAATAAGCTCAAGATCTGCTTGGAAAGCTGTTAGAGTACATAGTTTTCACGTCCCTAGGTCTAAATGGTTTGCAGCGAAATGGGGTACTGCGCCCTCTAGGTAGCATGGACACGGACACCGCGTCGGACACCGACACCGACGGGGATACCGGACACCGCAATTTCCAAAAAAAATCAGATTTTGGACACCGCTATTTTTTTAATATATTTTTATTATATATATTTAATAAATATCAAATACATTCCACAATCTAAAATAGCAAGCAATAATGAAAAACTACCAAAACAAGGAATTCAAATAAAAGTCATACTTAAACATTAAATCCAACATTTATTTGGTCAATATTTATTTAGTCAATGCACAGGACAAAAAAATAACTCGAATATCAAATATTTAACCAAAAAAATGTGCCTACAACACTGAAACATATATGAAAGAAACGAGAGACGATCGGTATGCATCAGATATGCACGACTTAGGGAAAAAAAAAAGGAACGAAACGAGAGAGCACAAAGAGACTTTAGTACAAAAGAAAAAAGGAGACGAGTCAGACGACAATATAGAGAGAAGAAGGGCACCTGTTGGTCAGCGACGGCGGCAGGATCCTCCGACGACGATGGTGAGACCTCTGGTGACGGCGACGGCAGCTAGCTTCGTTATCTTCAGAGACTGTAGCCGTGAGATCTGTCTGCGACGTCGGCGAGACTTCCGGCAACGGCGAGTCCGGCAACAGCGGCGAGAACTCTAGCAACAGCGGCGAGTCGGCGACAGCCCTTGATGTGGTCGACAGACAGCAACTGTGAGGAAAGAGAGAGATTAACGGTAATGGCTCAACAAATTCGGGCATATTTAATACTTCCTCCGTCCCTAAAAGAGTGATCAATTTGACTTTATACGTATATTAAGGATTTAGGTTATATATTGTGTGTCTTTCCTATTTTACCCTTTAGAGAGAGGGGGAAGAGAGTAGGCCATAAGAGAGAAAATTGGTTGGTAGAGTGTTAAATGTGGAGAGAAATAGAATAAAAAATATAAAGTGGTGGGCCAGGAGAGAGAGAAAATGAGTTGGTAGAGAATTAAATGTGGTGAGAGAAATAGAATAAAAAAATATTAAAAATGGTAAATATGTAAAAATACCTACAGAATATTTCCTAATTTGGAAGTGATCAATTTTTGTGGGACGGCTCAAAAAGGAAATATGATCAGTTTTTTAGGGACGGAGAGAGTAGTATTTTGTAAAAGAGCCCCATATATTCTATTTATTACAGATTGACCCCCAAAATTAGTTCAAAAAATCTCATATTTGCCCTAAACGGTCCAGCGCTTCTCCATGCAGTGTTCGACATTCCTCGATGAAATGTCCGACATGGTGTCTGAAATTAAAATAAATAAATAAATAATCGGACACCGATTAGGGGTGTCCAACACGTGTCGGCCGGTGTCGGGGTGTCTGTCTGTTTAGGACACCATACCTCCTCCTAAGAGAAGTGTCGGTGCTTCCTAGGCTCCCATCTCCCTTTTGAATGCGCTTATTTTGCTTCTCACTGGGCCGAGAGAATAGGATGGAAGGTCACATGGATCAGGAACAACAACGGGAGGGGGCTTGTTCCCTACGCCTATTTGTTCCCCTAGCCCTAGAGAGATGCAGATCCATGTGCCCTATTACAGCAAGGCTTCTCAACTTCCTTTTTTGACAGCTCTGGTCTATGTATTAAAAAATCTTCTGCAACTGATATCATTATGGAGGAACCTGGTGTGGTTGGGGGCTATGTCCTGGATTCACAAGAAAGAAGTGCACCTGTTTTTTACTTAAAAGTAGAGAACTGGCTAGTACTAAGCTTATGTTCAATGTTTTTTACTCGTGGTACTCAATGTTTCTAAATTTCTACTCAAAGGACCGATTGAAAATAGTTTTAGCCAAAAAGACAAAAAAAAAAAATAAAGAGTGGAGAATAATCTGCACCTCCTCAATATCCACGTGGATTGCAACCATGCCCCTTCTCCAACAGATAAAATCAGAATATGCAGGGGGTGAAATATCCAGAAAAGACCTCACTCACATAGCCCAACAACCCCATACACGTAGTTAGCTTCCATTGCCAATTCATAATAATTTGCAACACCCCTATAAAGTGCAATACAAGCAAAAATGATTTTTGAACATGCTTACAATCTTATCATACGACCTTTCTCCTGCACATCACACACCAATTCGGCTTCATCTTCTCCCTCCAATCAGATATCACAAACTCTCGAATATGCTCCAACATCAAAAACTCATCTTTTCCACGGCAATGACACCCCAAAATGAGCCCATTGGCCACTTCCAGCTTGAAATTCGTTGTGTTGGTCCTTCCCCAATTTGTTTGTCTGCAAATACCTATGATGGATTTACTACATGTAAATCTCAGCTTCACTTATTGTTATTATCCTATCTTGACTTACTAAGCATTGTTCATTTTGTCTATGATTGCTATTTAAGTTCAGCTCAAGGTTTACATGGTACCAGATCGATCTTAGGTATTCGCAAATAGTCTAAGGCAAAAATCCAATGGAAGAGAAGGAGTACTACACATACAGCTGATCAGTAACAAGGTTTTCTTTTCAGCAAATTACTGAAGCTACCCCCCCAACTAAACTTGTTCACATGCATATGTAAACACGCGCACACGTGTGAGAGTGTATCTTAGATAAAGTGGCAGCAAACTCAACGAAAACACTCTAATTCAACTTGCTCGGGGGTGCTCACACGCACACTTGCGAGTTTGCGAGTTAGTGTACTAGATATAGTAAGAACATACTTAAAATCTGATGTCAACTTGCTCATGCGCGGTGCGTGCGCGCACACACACACGCACGATGAGTGTGTGTCTTAAATAAAGTGACAGCATACACATAGACAAGGCCAATAGCAGGGCCCATATCAATACTAATCTCACAGAAGTTGTGAGACTATATATTGTCCAATTAGCTATCAGAAACCAGCTGACCAGCAATGGTCCTAGAGACATGGGAGAAGCAGGCGGAAGGCCATTACTAACCAGTAGCAATTCATCATAGAGAACTGAGAGCAATACACTTCCAATTATTGAATAGATTTCATTCTAAATCACTCTTTAGACAATTCTACATCCACTCAGAAGGTAGCACACCCCTACCCAGATCAATGACCTGAAAACACTCTAAATACAACTCGTTCATGCAGACATGTATGTCTTAGATATAGCGGTAGGCATAGTATGCTCAACAGAAGTATTCTAAAGCCAACTTATGCATACAAACACACGTATGAGTCTGTCTTAGATAGATTGACAGCATATTCAACGGTAATACTCTTAAGTTCAACTTGATCTCCCCCTAACATGCACATACCAGCGTGAGTCGTAGATAAATAGAGGCAAATTCAACGTTAAGGCTGTAATTCAACTTGCTTACACACCAACACATACACACACACGAGCTTCAAATTGAGGAAAGCAAACGAAAATCAAGATGATGAGCACAAATTAAATGGGATGAAAAACGGACCTTGGAGGGAGCGCTGAACGTCGTCGTAATCGGAGTCGCACTGGGCCTGAAGGGCCTTGAACTGCTCCAGTGATTGCCTCAAGCCGTCTATGTACTTTTCGCCCTTCAAAAAGCTGACCAGATCGTCGCTGAAGGATATCAGCTTGTCCACTTCGAATCTCCTCGGAGTTTCTCCCATTTGACGCAATCTAGGGTTTGTTAAATGCGTATACTCTCCCGACTATACGAGCGAGGATACATAGAAGATAGGATTCGAGCAAGATTGTGTACGCAAATGAAGAGATTTACCTTCGATAGGGTTTGGATTACTGAGAATCCCCGTGGTAGCTGCAATCTCAAGATGAAAATTTGAACTTCTAGAAACGGGAGGGAGGGAATGTGAATTTTGAAATTTTGGTAAATGGATTGGGGGGAAGATATACTCCATCAAAATACCACGTCAAACTAGTGAAACTATACGTATCTATACTACTTATAAAAGTATAAATATGTGTAAATGATAAAACTATCCTTACAATTTTTTTTAATATTATGATTGACCTTGATTGTAACCATTCATTAATTAATGTCATGACCCAAAAAAAAAACTCTTCATCTTTTCATGCTAGATGCATGGTTGCTCTCTCAAAGTTATTACCAAATTCTAGATACACGGGTCTTCTCCTTAAATTAATTGAAACCCTTTATCTTTTAATCAACCATTCAACTTTTTTAGCAACAAACATGTAGCTACATCTATACTCTCTATAGATTGATTTATTTTTGTCATTGAATTGTACAATTGAATTACCTCTTATATGTATCTCACACCTCCAAAATAAATGTCGACAACATCAAGCAGTTCCCTTCTCCTTTGCCTTCCATCTTATTCTCTTTAAAGAATTATTGTAGCAAAATTCTAATGATTGAATCTTGATCTCCATTACATCATTTTGGCACATGATTAAAGAGAATTACTATCATAAAATGATTTTCTTGACAATTTCTTCACACCTTCCATCTAAGCGCTGCTGCTGTAATTTGCACAACCTCCAGATATGTAAAATGGTTATATAAGTTAATGCAATAATATTGACTACAAAGAGAAACAGTCAAAAATATATAACTATCTGCTATATTTAACTTTAAGAAATGGGCTGGGAAGCCTTAAAAAGTTTCTCGTTGTCTCTTCTAATGGATATAGTAACATTCTCAAAAATATATATTAATATTCTTATAATCAAAACCACCTTAGTTCAAAAATTACAGTAACTATGAAGATTTTCAACTTGCGACTATAAAATTTTTTTACCTAATCTTTTGTGTGTGAATATATGGTGCTCATTTAGCAATAAGCAAGACAAATACATCTTCATTTACACTTGAGATACTCATGCTAACAAGAAGAGTACCATCTTCTTTTGGACAATCTCTATAAGTAACATGATGTTTACAAACATCTTGGTCATAATTCATTCAATTTTGAAAGTTTTAAGCATAACACCTATGAATTGTATAGAATTAACAGCATAATAGCAGAATTAATTTTGATAGAAGAGCGAGAACTCACCATCTTCCAAGTAGCCAAAGTGATACCATCCTTAAGTAGACCTTAGACCTCATTTTCTTGATGTTTAAATCGATTAAAAGTGACCAAAAAGTACACCAAGTTTACCTTAGATTGCAGTCATCGGTTGAAGCATTTGATCCATTGTAAAGGCAATTAAGAGAAAATTACGTGTTGAGTATGCAAAGTGTTGTAACTTTGTTGTTATAACAGAGCACCAAACTTTATTTCAAGCAAGATCTTGTGTGTCGCACACCCTAACTTTGAGATCTTAGTTTGAACGAGAAGAAGTGGTATTTTCCTCACATAATGGAAACATAAATTCTCATTGTCAATCTATTAGTAACTTTGTTCCTTGCTTGATACCTCTCGATTAACATATTCCTAGCATGAAACTAGGTTACATTACTATAAAAATTTTACTTTTTTTCTTTTGATCTATTTTGATTACGATGATTACCCAATTCCCATATGAAGATGTACCAACAAATTATCGCACTCACACAAATTGTAAGTGTTGCATGTTGTCCACATTTTTGGGTACACAAATTTTTTGAAGAGAATGCAGTGAAAGAAATTCGAGGAGGATACAACCTAAAGAGAGTTTGATGAGATTAAAATAGTTTTAATTTCATTATGACGAAATAAGTGAAATCAATAATTTTTTTGTCTAGCACATAGTAGCACTTAATATATATATATATATATATATATATATATATATATATATATATATATATATATGAGTAATTGTAGATAGCATAATTAGAATGCCTGGTGGGATGACATGATGAATTGAATTGATAGTTCACTAGACTTGCATTGCATGAACTATGTGAATATTACTTGAAGACTTGTAGGTTAGCACTTGTCACATGAATATCTCTTAGTGAGCCTGAGATTTAAGATCAATATGAATGAACCACGTCCAAAAGTAAAATCTATTTTCTTCGATATATTTTTTCTCTTCTATGTTACATTTTTTACGGCCTTTGGAGTTTTTACAATGAGGTAGAACTCTAGCGAAAGCAAAATCCTAAAAATAATGTTATAGCCGAGTTTATTACTTTTTATAGACATAATACGATTTTAGGAAAAGGTAATTTTCATCTAGTATTGAATAAAAGGGTAATTAGCTAATGACCTATGTACTTTACTCGATGTGCGATTTGTCCCCTTCACTTTAGACTTAAGCATTAACCCCTCCCCCCCACCCCCACCCCAGTTAGAATAATTAGGCACATTTAACGGAAATCGTTACATTTCATAGCGCGTGGTCAACACACACGTTGAGTAACAAATTTTTTTAAAAATGATTTTTTTCCCTTTTTCCCCCTCTTCTTCACTCCTCAGTCCCCACGTTAGAACCCCCACCCCTCCTTATAACACTGCACACGCAACCACCCCCCGTCCCTAATCAGCCCAGCCCCTTCCTCCCAAACTCTGCACTTGTGTTCTTCCTAAATGTTGAAACGATTACAACAATTATTGCGCTACCACGTAACACGTAGTGGGTTCGAAAACATACCGTATGAAATCTTCAAATATTTCGACGTAGGATTCTTGTTATTACGAGCCTCCAACACGCTTGATCTTTTTCGCAGGTACGAAAATGGTACTAGAGTTAAGTTCTTCGTCCACGAACCAAATCCTAGAGCTTGGTGATTGCTCTAGAGAGAAGGTTATTACTATTACTTCTGACTTATTGGGATATCTCTAGCCTTTATATAGAGATACAATTAGAGACTGGCTTTACCTCAAACACTTAGGAAATAAAGATGTATTTACCTCAAACACTTAGGAGATAAATATCCTCTAATTAACTGTAATTATCCAGACTAACAAATACACATTATCTGTTAGTGGGCGGATAATGGGTCCACTGACCCAATTTATTAACAGCTCCCACTCGCCCACACACAGGGCAAATAAATCGTACAGTCCCTCTTTATCTCTCGTCCACTCATCTCCTCATACAGGAAATGGAACGTGCGACCTACGAGAAAGGATGTCCAGTTGAGGAGTATTGTATTAAGTTATCACCAAACTAACACAATACATCACTCCCAAAAAATCTCGTATGTACCCCAGATAGTTCAACTACACCAGATTAAACACTCTCAAATCCCTCATAGTGAGCAGTGTTAAACCTCTTATATGTTATGTATTCATGACTCATATCGAAACGAAAATCGACAAAGTCGCCCGGGCTATGAATCACACAACATGATGTAATATTGAACTTTCTTCCCAAAGCCCTCATGTCATTCCAATTAGACCCAACCGCTTTCCTAGACATGCCCCGCGAGACCGCATCATCCATGATCCAAGGGTACATGCTAAAGTAGCGACATTGAGTATCCTCTTCATGACATAGTCTAAGGTGAAAAGGGTACCATATAGGATCAAAAATTTTGATCCAAGTGGCTCACACAGTGACGAAGCAGGGATTCATTCGTCACTCCCACTGTCGGTCTGCATTTAGCACATGCAGTATGATTTGCATGCTATGGCGTAACCCGCAAGGGCGTGTCACATAAATGTATAATAAAATACGCCATACGAATCTAAGTCTAGTCGCTGTACAAGCGCCTAACCTGAGTTTTTCAGCCCAGTCACTCTCATAGTGCCTGCCTGAAATCTCACATTCGGCTGTAAGCAGGCTACATAGAGTTGTGGAGATACTCTATGATCGACCTAACTTTATAGGTCTCATCTTAGCTCCAACTAAGGCGACATGTTTGCTTTATAAGCTGTATCATCTTATTCGCCCACTTGGCGCTTAAGACAATTATGTCTCATCTTGCTCGCTATCTTAGCGCCAAGGTGAATTACCCGTGTGAGTGGGTCAATTCGAGCCTGGTGACACTCTCAATAAGGATGTATATGTAATCACAAAGATTATTCATTCATTCCAAAATAAACTCAAATCAAGGAACAAAAATTTAATGTAATAAATAATGTCAAATACATAAGATGCCATAAACATATCAAAACCTACGTAGTCCCATACTCCTAATGTGAGAAAGGAAAACATCTCTAGCAATAGGCTTGGTCAAAGGATCAGCCACCATTCTGCCAGTAGGTATATGCTTCATGGTCACCTCTCCTTGCACAACTAAAGTTCTAATGAAGTGATAACGAAAGCCTATGTGTTTGATATTTGGGGTCCATTACAAAATCTAGGGTAGCTGTATTGACACAGTGAACAGTGACAGACCTCATCTGCATGAGCTGTAACCCCTAAAGCCTGTAAGAATGACCTCAACCAAACAGTTTCCTGGACTGCTGCTGAACAAGCAACATACTCCGACTCTATCGTGGATAGGGTGATGCAAGAATTTTTCTTGTTGTACCAAGAGATAGCTCCACCTGAAGTGGATATGCGCTCATCTCTATCAGCGCCCCAATCAGCATCGTTGTATAATCTCAATCTCAAGTCTCCACCATGATAGCACAGGACGAGATCAGCGGTTCCACGTAAGTATCGAAGAATCCTCTTCACCGCATTCCAATGAGCGGGTCCAGGATTACTCTGATAACGACTCACCATTCCAACGGCAAAGCAGATGTCTGGACGTGTACACAACATAGCGTACATCAAACTCCCAACTGCAACCGCGTAAGGCACTTTGGACATTCGATTCTTTTCCTCATCATTCTTTGGGCATTGGTCTGTGCTTAAAGTACACGCCTTGTCCATATGAGTGTCTATGGGTTTTGAGTTATGCATACGGAATCGTTCAATGACCTTCTTGATATATGTCTCTTGAGACAAACCGAGAAGTCTCTTTAGACGATCATGTATGATTTTAATCCCGAGCACATAATTAGCTTTTCCCATGTCCTTCATCTCAAAAGTTGAGGACAGCCACTGCTTAGTGGCGACAATGAAACTCATGTCATTCCCAGCTAAAAGAATATCATCCACATACAAAGAAAGGATCATAATATTTTTCTTGGATCGTTTTACGTAAACGCAATGGTCTTGTTCAATCATTTCAAAACCTATAGAGGTAATGGCATGATGAAACCTAAAGTACCACTGCCTAGACGATTGTTTGAGACCATAAATAGAACGTTTGAGCCAGCAAACTTTGCACTCATGTCCCTTGACTTCAAAACCCTCAGGTTGAGCCATATAAATTTCTTCGTCTAGTTCTCCATTGAGAAACGCAATCTTAACAACCATATGAAAAAGTTCTAAATCCTGCTGGGCGACAATAGCTAGGATCAAGCAAATTGCAGCAAATCTCACCACTGGGGAGAAAGCGTCTTCATAGTCCACTCCCCGCAGTTGGGTATAGCCTTTCGCCACAAGACGTGCCTTATACTTGTCAATTGACCCGTCTGCCTTGCGCTTGACTTTTAAAACCCACTTGTTTCAAACAGTCTTGTGCCCTGGCAGGAGGTCAATCAACTCCTAGACCTGATTCTTTTCCATTGAGCTCAACTCGTCATTCATTGCAGCCATCCACTCATTACTAGCAGACGAAGATAAGGCTTCTTCCACAGAAGTAGGCTCGTCTTCATCATTTGGAGTGCACATAAGAATTTCTCCGTCAATCTCAAAGCGACGACGTGGAACTCTTCCTCGTGCACCTCTACGCAGTTGAGAATCTTGTTGACCTAATGGTCCTTGTGGTGTGCTCCCACTTTATGGGATACTCCCACTAGGTTAAAGGTCACTTACACTATTTTCAGCGACAACCGGATGAGGAACTAATTCTCCACCTTCGCTTGGAGATGGTAAAGTGGCTTCAACATCCTTTAACTCATAGAGGTCAAGATTCTTACTCGCGTCTCCAACGCTAGGAAAAATCATTCTTTATGAAATCGACATCACGAGACTCTATTTCAGTCCTTCCACCATTTGGATGTTCACCATACATCACATAGCCTTTAGAGTTTTCAGAATACCTTAGAAAGATACTCTTCTTTGCTCTAGGCCCTAGTTTCCCATACTTTTGAGAAGTACTGTGAACATAACCTGCTGACCCCCATGGGCGCAAGTTATCCAAATTTGGCTTTAGGCCAATCCAAAGCTCATATGGGGTGGATTTGACTGATTGTGAAGGCACTCGATTAAGTATATAGGCTGCAGTCAAAAGAGCATCCCCCAAAAAGATATTGGAAGGTTTGCTTGCGCCATCATAGACCTAACCATGTCTAACAATGTTCTATTCCTTCTTTCTGCAACACCATTTTTTTGTGGAGTATTAGGAATAGTAAGTTGCCTGCGTATCCCTTTTTCCTCACAAAACTTCTTGAAGTGATCTGACAAATATTTGCGTCCCCGGTTAGTGCGAAGAGTTTTTTTTTTAAATTCTTCTCTTTTTGATTCTCAACCTCAGCTACAATGCGTTTGAAACAGTCCAAAGCTTCATAGCAGTGAGATATCAGATACACATAACCATATCGCGTATAATCATCTATCAGTGTAAGGAAATAAGAGGCGCCATGGCGTGCCTTTACACTCATAGGTTCACATATGTCAGAGTGAACCAGCTCAAGTGGTTGAGTTGCTCTCACAGCCTTTCCAAAAGGCTTCCTGCATGCTTTACCAGCTAAACAAGCCTCACAAGTTTGTAGATTGATTTTTGCGGGTGGGCCTAAAAAGGCCTTCTCTAGCCAAACGAGTCATTCTATCTTGGCCTATGTGGCCCAGTCTTGCATGCCAGGTGGTAGAATCATTCACAATATAAGAATAAGAGGACTAATAATCAATTATATCCAATTGAAAAAGACTATCCATGCGAAAACCATGTCCGAACAAAACATCATCCAAAAAGATGTCCAACTTATTACCCTTAAAAATATAGGAAAAATCACTGTCTAATAAAGCAGTAACTGAAAGTAGATTAAGCCGAAGAGTGGGTGCATATCGCACATTCTCAAGAATCAATGTGCGCCCAGTGTGCAACTTGAGCTAGTAAGAACCAACCCCTAGCATCTCTTCGGAGTTATTGTTTTCTATGAAGATATGTATGCTACTCGCTGGAATCCGGTGATAATCTACGAACCCCTCTCGATCACGTGCTACATGTTTTGTTACACCTGTATCCAAAAACCACACAGGTTGGGAATGAGCAACCATCACATGTGAGGAAACATATAACTGAGAGAGAGATTCTGAAAGTACCTTCTTCGGCTCAGTGCAATCACGAGCGAAGTGTCCTTTCTGTTGATAGTTGAAGCATTTAACTTTAGACAGATCTTTTTTCCCACCACGTTTTCCTCTCTTGCGTTTCTTCATTTTTCCTTCCTTCGGCGCAGAAGTGCTAGCCTCGCCTTTCTTACCTTTCTTACTTTGTCTTCCGCGCTTGCCATTTGTATTGCGCGATCCCCCTTGGGCGACATAAGCAGGGGTCTTGTCAGTATCTCGAGTCTCGTCCTCAGGGATGACATGCTGTGAAACATCAGAAAAGCTCTTGATGTTTTCACTGTAGGTCAATATCTGTTTCATATTGGCTCATGAGGCAAGAAGGGACCTTATGACAGCTCTGACTTGCTGCTCATCTGTGAGCGCATGGCCAGCATCCCTCAGCTTACCAATCATATTGGACATCATCCTTAGTTGAGGTTCCACCAAAAAAGAACTTGAGCTGCTCCCATAAAGCTTTGCAAGTTGGAAGTTCATCATACTGCCCGATTAGATCATTTTGCAAGCTGCTCAACAAGGTGTAGCGCGCACTACGATCTTTCTCATTCCACTTCTGGTAGGCAGTGTGGTCTCTTAGGGGTTGCGCCTCAGTTGGCACGACCATCTCCTTGGTCAAGTGCTCCTCGAGCTCTTGTTCGTTCAGCATGAATTTCATCTTTTTGTGCCAAACGTTATAATTGTCTCCGTTAAGTTTCTCACCCTTAACGAGATCAGCTATGACATTCTTCGTGGCCATTATATTCACTACATTAGATTGCGCAAAAAAAAGACATTAATTATACATCCTTTTATTTATTTCAAAAAATTCAAATGAAAAACATAATCCTTCCTCACATCATGAAATCGAAAATATGCTAAGCTCGTAATCATCTCCCATGTATGTGAGTTGGAAAAAATATTTTTCAAGTAATTTTTCGCAATAAATTTCATCATCATATAAGCCACAATATAATAAATCATCCACATGATAATTTAGAACAATATAAAATTGCACCATGCAATTAAGTGTGCAAGGACTCCATTAAGCCTTATTGGCATTCTAATAACTTATGCTAAGAAAATTCTGGCTTGAATAATGTGCGTGCGAAATTATATCCCCGTACAAGGCTTTCTTGAAATATACAGGGAAATAATAGAATACAACATCTTTGAAAATGCTACTACAAATTACTCCAATAAAATAAATGGAGATACCGCACAACACATTATTCTTAAAAGAATTTTCTTAAAATAAGAGTAAACACATTAAACATAAGTTTCTTTAGAATGCCAATCTAATATCCATCTATTTAACCTAAAACTAGCATGCTCAAATATCAAGTTAAAGGGTAATAAAATGGATGAATATGTCACATTCTCCTTCCAAGGAAAACGGGCATTAAGGCCTTGAAAATAAAAATTGGTTTAATAAGTGTGGGCTTACCAAAAACCCAACAAATATACCTCAAAAGTATATTTAAACCATAACACAAATCAAGGCAAGCATGTAACAAATAAGACAGAATTTATCTATGTCATATAACTTTTCAAAATATTTATTTCTGCTCACGAAGTGCGAAAAATAATATTTACGTATTATTCGTATTTTTAGAATCACAAAAGTATCACAAAAATACTCACAAATGACCAAAAACCGAGAGATAAATTCTTAAAAGATGAAAAATAGTAAATTTGACCCTAATATACCCTCTGGAATTAAAGAAAAATTGTGTAAGCATCAAAGCAAATTTTTAAAACTAATTTCTTTATAGAAAAATTGTTTAAAAAATAAACAGAACACCTACAGAGGGTATAAAGGTAAATTTAACACCATAGAAAAAATTTCTTAGCTAATCTGGAGCTTCACTCGCCGGCGGTGACAAACACCGACCAAAAAATATCCCTCACGCGCCTCCACGCGCCCACATGCGAGTGGGGCAGCATGTAGAGTTCTTAGGCACGCGCGCGTGGAGCGCGTGGGCGCTTGGGTCAGAAGCCTCATTTGGTGCGTGTGGCGTTGCGCAGCTCCTTCGCTCGTGGCGCGCGTGAGTGCAGCACCCTCCGTTGGCTTGGCGCGTGGCCCACGTGTACTGCTAGGCTTGGCACGTGTCGCGCGTGGAGACACTGTTCATCTTCTTCATTAAACCCTAATTTTTTCCAGCGCCGCCACGTAGCGATGCCAACTTTCGAAGGCCATATCTCTCTCGTTTTTAAACCAAATAATGCGTACGATATATCGTTGGAAAGATTATGCGACATAGATTAATTATGGATCAAACAATCATGATAAAAATTGAATATCATGCTCCAAATTTGAGTCCCAAAACTCGAAAAAACCACAGTTTTCTTGAAAAATAAAATCTTGATTTCTCACAAATCATGCATCCAATAATCACGAAATTTTACGGAGTTCATCCTCAACCATATGAGAACAAAAAAAATATAATTATTTTTCAGAAAACATGCTCAATAAATTTCAAATTTTTGTAATGGGTCTCGTTCATGTATCCGGAAAAAATCGCAACATGCACATTACTTATTCTAGCATGTTAAAGGCGAATCAACAAGTAATCATGCTCTGATACCAATGTTGAAACGATTACTACAATTATTGCGCTACCACGTAACACGTAGTGGGTTTGAAAACATACCGTATGAAATTTTCGAATATTCCGACATAGGATCCTTGTTGTTACGAGCCTCCAACACGCTTGATCTTTTTCGCAGGTACGAAAACGGCTACTAGAGTCGAGTTCTTCGTCCACGAACCAAATCCTAGAGCTTGATGATTGCTCTAGAGAGAGTGCTATAGAGAGAGGGTTATTACTATTACTTCTGACTTATTGGGATATGTCTGGCCTTTATATAGAGATACAATTAGAGACTGGCTTTACCTCAAACACTTAAGAGATAAAGATGTATTTACCTCAAACACTTAGGAGATAAATATTCTCTAATTAACTGTAATTATTCAGACTAACAAATACACATTATCTGTTAGTGGGTGGATAATGGGTCCACTGACCCAATTTATTAACACTAAACAAACTCTGCAAAAAGAAAAATGAAAAAAACCTCTTGCACTTGTGTTCTTCCTGAACAAACTCTTATGGAGAATATCTTGTGCAATAGAATTTAGGTGCTGCACCAATTATCTAAAAAGGAAAAGAAAAACCTGGAAAAGGAAGAGACGTGTCTTTTCTTGGCAACTTTAGAGCTTTTCTTGTTTCCATCATTTTCTTTCTCCAGAAAGTTCCAACTTTCTTATGCTTGGCACTCCTAGATTAGCTCACAGTCTGGCTTCGATGTTTTCTAAATTCAATTATGGGTCAAACACTGCAAGTTCTTGTCTGCAAGACTTGCATTCCACTGATTCTTGTTTACTGTAATTAGGATTTTTGTGGCTACTTTTTTACTTCTCCCATTCTCTGCTTTAGGGGAAGTGAAAATTGTGGAGAATTGTATTCTTCCTGAACAAACCCACCAAGCCGCTGAAGAAGATTCTTTTGACCAACATCATCTGGTGAAATCTTTGTCTATCACTCCAATCTCTGTTTGTGGGTCTGTAGAACCGTGTAAAGTACATGCAATCTTTGAGTTAACTTTCCTTTCTTAGGGTGTAGTTGGACTCAATGTTCTTAGTTCTGACTTCTGACTGAAGATATTTTAGGTGTATTTGTGTGTGTGTGTGTGTGCAGTGGTGGGGAAGGAGGGAACCTTGTGCGTGGGTGTATGTAGTATGTGTGGTGGTGGAGAGACAAAGGAGTTAGAATAGTGGTATTAGACTTAAATAAAAGAAGGAAACAAGGGTATTTTGGTTATTTTACTCTATTCATAACGGATCCATCCAAGGTGCCCAATTTTCGTAATTATTGAGGGGGGGGGGGGGGGGTTCTAGTGCTTAAGTTTGAAGTGGAGGAGGACAAATTGCACATCGTGTAAAGTACAGGAGGTCATTAGTTAATTAACCCTTGAATAAAAGTTCAAAGACCATAGCAACGAAATAGTCAAAACAATACGCATAACATAAATATAAAATAGTATACCCATGCTCATAATTTTTCATTGATTTGCAACATCCATTCATTAAACTTGTCATTCAAACGTAATTATGATTATATTGTGGATGAATTCTCCGTCAACGATGAAAAAATGCTCATTCAGTTAACAATTACGACTTTGTCACGGTGATATAATGATTTGAACCTTAAACGAAACAGGCCCTTAGTAAAGCCTTAGTAGATGAGAGTTTGAAACTTTTGGTTTGCTGGGAATCGGTTTTGATCTATACTGCAAAAGTTTGGCTTCCAATTGATTCTATACTACACGTTTTGATTTTTGGTTAGTTCAAATAGTGAAGAAGGCAAATTGTCTCTTGAAAGAGAACGAGTGAGGACAATGGCTTCCTTGAGAATGACCATCTTTTCATCTACTATATGAGTCTCTATTCGTGCACCTTTTTAACTTTTGGGTACACTGACTACAGTTCCTGTTGTGGAATGTTTCCAAAAAGACTAGACAGTGAATATGGTTGAGTTGGGGCACTTATAGAGTAAGAAGATAAGTGAACATGGAAGCAATCCTTTTAATAAACAACAGTTATAAGAGAGCTATAAGTACAAGTATTTGTGTGACAATGCAAGTGCATACCTAGTATCATTTGATAATTATTATATTTGTAAAGTGACTTACATAGCCTAGCGGGACTTTGTTCCTTGTACGTAACAAGTCTTGGCTAGGCTGGGTTGAGGTCTCATTGGTTTGGGTCGAGCTAACATCTCATTCCATTTAGGGTATGTCGAGATCTCACGACAGCATTGATTGTAGTGAAGTCTCATAAGTAAAAACATTATATGTGATATTCTATAAGGTGATTTTTGATAATTAAAATGATATTTAAATCAAGCCACTCGACAAAGAATTATAACAATGGGTAAGCTTGGTACTTGTAAGGCTTGGAAATATGAAAATTTGCATGATAACTTTGTTCCCATCCATCTTGAGGTTATGCAATTTGAATTAAATATATGCATGTTAGCTGCCGTTCTTTTCTATATATATTCGTTTTTCCTGTGAGGATTTTTTGATAGGAAGATAAATGTTTAGTCCTGGTAATGCTATTTAGTAACAGATTCTCGAGATCATTAAGCAACAGCTACAACTGTTAACAGCATCTGTTAAGATTATAATGTCAAATAGATGTCGTAGGAATATCACTGAAATGTGAGCTTGTTTGATATTATTTTTTCATGATAGTAGATACTTCATGTGGTACTTGGTCGGAAAAGTTAAAAGAAAGCAAGTAGAAAGTCAGGTACAGCCTTACAGGTAGCCACTTATAACCACTGGATAGAAATACTTTCATGCTTGGTTCCTTGGCGTTCCTTCCTACTGAACCCCTGGATCCTGATGATGTAAAGCCTTTGAATAGTCGATATGATGCCCAGGCGTCAGTTTTTTGGATCTAAGCTAGAGGATGCAAAAGTTTTAAATGTTGGATTTGGTGCACTTGGGTGTAATCTTTGAAGAATGTAGCTCTGATGGAAGCAAATGGTCATGTATGATGATGTGATTGAAAAAAGCATCATAGCAGACAGTTCCTTTCACGGGATTGGAAATTGGGCAGGCCAAATCAACAATTGCTGCCTCAGCTGCTTCTTTGATAAACCCTCATCTTCACATTGAAGGCTGCAAAACCTTGCAAGGCCTGAAATTGAAAACGTGTTTGATGATACATTCTCGGAGAACTTGGGCGTGGTCATCAATGCATGGATAATGTGAATGCGAGGCTCTACAATGATCAATGATCATGTGCAAAAAAAAGACCCCCACTATTTTTATGAGACCAACACTGTTTTTATGAGACCAACACTGTAAAAAATTATGGGACTTTTCCATGTCCACGAAGGATGCTAAATAATTGTATCTGTGAAAAGGGTTCTCGATTTATTTAATATATCGAATCAGGTTTCTTTATCCTATTGATTATGATTTTTTTCTTTTCATTTCTTTTGAACACAAATGTGGTGGGTTTGAAAACGGTGGTGAGTTGGTTGAATGATGGGGGCTACGGTGTAGATTTTGCTAATGATAATGTTGGATTTTGTTGTAATGGCCCTACTGTTGTGGTAGAATATAGTAGCAGTGGCCTTTTCCCTACATCCCTACAGGAAGGGAAGAAGGATGGTAATGATTGGTGTAAAGGAAGTGATTCTTGGTGGGTTTGTTTGGGGAAAGATGTGTGTAGCAGTGTTGGACGGTTGAGATGTTGAAGGCGGTAGTGGTTGGACAAGATACTGATTTGGGGAATGTCACGAGGATGACATATGCTATTTTTGCCTTAAAAGCATGAAAAGACGAATCTAGCCCTCAATTTAGCAAGAAAAATGGACTAAGGGACTAAAATGATGATGAAATATAGTACAAGGATTAGTTTCAAAGATTCAGGGGACTGAAATAATAAAAAATGGGCAAAGTATGAGGGACTAAAATGTAATTATCCAAAAAAAGTGAGTCTACTGAGCAGACTTACTTATGCCTTCATCAACTTAGCTTTTCCTATAAATCTTGATACCTTTACTTTGCCAAGCCATCTTGCTGCAAAGTGACCGGGGTCGGTATTACATGCAAGGATTCATCTTAATCACGCTTCCCATGCCAAATAGACATTGATGTTTGTGGTCCTAAAGCTCTTGTCTAAATTTCTCGACCAAACTTGCGGTCTGAAGCAAAATGCTTCTTATCTTTTGGGAGATTATTTAGATATTAGCGCAATTAATAGAACTGATTATTAAGTGATGAGATTGGAGCCTCTCTTTTTTCTCATTCACTATGTCACTGATGCGTAAATGTATCAGGCGGGCAGATGTGTTTTAGCGAGCTAGCTTAAAAAGTTGTCTCTAGCTAACGGCCATTTGTATCCAGCATGCCACGATGTGGAGTTACCACGTAACTTAGAAACAAAAGCCCAACTCACCACAAGATAGGATTATTTGATTGAACAAAAAAAAAATCCAAAAAAATCATTTGTCATTTTACTTCATTAATAGTTACAAGTTTTCAAATTTGTTCCTTTACAAAATAAACCTAGCATTTGCTACGTGTCCCACTAAAAGCTTCATAGCTTAACCCTAGCGTATATGTAAAGAATAATGTCCGCAGCATGTTTGAGAACATAGGCAAATTGTATTCCTCACTAGATTTATTCATTTTTATAATCTGTTAGCAAGAAGAATGTTCGGTATACTTAGTTGTCCTACTTTATTTCTCTAGCACAGCTTGCTCCCAAGTCTTTGATCTACTAATGAGAGATCGAGTAATCATATGCATACAAGTTTTCAACAAATTTAAAATGATAAATAACGTTAAGGTGTAATACCCCGAATCTTGATATTGTCTAACCGATTAATTTATTTTGTTAGCGCCAATAATCATACGTAATATTTGGCATTGACTGGCTTGAGCAATTTTCATTGGACCTTTAGCGACGAATTTTGGAAAGTTTTACAATTTATGATTTTTAGTGACAATTTTAGAACCATAAGTTATGATTTAAAATATCAGTTATAACTGATATTGATTGAGGTAGTTAGCGACGATTAACATTTGGCCCAAACAATTAGCAGAACTTCTCCAGGGTATTCATGATCAAGTCACACTCTTTCTCTCCATCTTAACAGATAAGGATCAGGTCATCAGCATAGAAATGGTGGGAGATACAAGGGCCATTTCCAGAAGCTTTTAGCCTATCCTATCACTATTTTTCATTACATATACTCAGCATTTGAGATAATTTTTCAATACATAGAACAAAAATATAGGAAGATAAAGGATCCCATGTCTAATCCCGCTCTGAGGTTTGAAAGTTTGCATAGGATTTCCATTCCATCAAAAGACATGGTAGCTCCGGTGACCATATTCATAATTAGATTTATCCAATTACTAGGAAAATTGAAATCCTCTAAAGTGTTTTTGATGAAATTCCAATTACGCGTGTCATAAGCTTTCTCCAAGTCAGTTGTGAATATAAGACTTTTTTTCCTTTTCTATTCTTCAAAGTATGTAATATTTCCTAGGTGACAATACCATTATCAGTTATGGATCCTCCGGGAACAAAACTGCTCTGAGTAGGACTTGTGAGTCTATTTAAAAGGGGTCTCAATCTATTAACCAGAACTTTGGATAGAGCTTTGTAGGTAACATTCAGCAAGCTTATAGGTTCGAATAGGGTAATACACTGAGGGTTTTCAATCTTTGGGATCGAGGCGAGCAAAGTTGGTTATTGGCTTCAGGCATCTCCTCCCGTAGAAAGAAATTTTTCAGGAAAGTGCAGCAGGAATGGCCAACTATGTCCCCGTATTTATGGTAGACTAGAACATTAATTCCATCAGGCTCTGGGTCCTTAAGGGCCTTGATATTAAGAAAGGCCCATTTAGTCTCTTGGCTACTTAGCTGAACCAAAAGGTTTTCCATATCAATATCTAAGGGACCTTTTGTAGATTGACCTCAAAGGGGTGGTTTTGAGGCTGAACAATATAGATTATGTAGAAGTGTTTCATAACATGATGTTGAATTTGGTTCAGATCCGCAATCCAGATGCCATTGTTATCTTTTAAAGCAAGAATCTTATCCCTTTTTCTACGAGCCAAAGAGAAAATGTGAAAAGTTTTGGTAATACTTTCTCCTTGGATATGCCACTTAACTCTAGACTTTTGGCACCATAACAACTCTTTCTGGTCAAGAGTGTTCTTATCTCCCTTTCCAAGGATTCCAGATGATGAGATTGGTGATTAGCTAAAGCAGATTGGATTCCCAAAAGCCTAGCCCAGAGTTTTATTTTCCCTCTAAATATGTTAGCAAACACTTTAGATTTCTATTTTCTAACTTTTTTGAAAAGCAGAAATATTGTCAAGGATTTTAGAGTTGTCCTTCCAAGAATCTATAACAATATCTTTAACATTTTCATCGGTCATCCAAGCAACTTCAAGTATAAAAAGTTGCTGGAATAAAGTCTTGGAATGCTAAAATAGCGTACCTGAGCAATTTACAATTAGTGCGCAGTGATCTAAAGAGGTACGAGGTAGGTTGTAGATTTGAGCTTTTGGAAAATGGCACACCATTCTGGGGTAGCCATGGCTCGATCAAGATGTTTTTGGATGTTTGCCCAACCTTGTCTCCTGTCAGTCCAAGTGAGCTTGGGTCCATTGCACCCCAAGTTCATTAAACCACATTTGTTGATATTTGCCCAGAATTTTTGAATTTGAATACTTTTTGTGCTGTCTTCTCTTCCTCTACGCACTAACAAGTGCCCGTGGTGGATTACACTATGCGAGTCCGATCCATGTTTTTGCCGTCCAAAAGTCATTTTCTCTCGATCTATCTACGTCTGGAGAAGAATGGAGAATGTCTCAAGTTTTTCATCATCTTTCCAATCAAGAGTCATCTCCCTTATACTATCTCACAAAAAGATATTTAAGGGAATAAATCTGAAGGCTTATTGTATTCTTGGGGGTTACGCCATTAACCACCTAGGATTATGGTGTTTTTGAGGTTACCCCATTAACCACCTCTAAGCCATTTAGCTCTCCGAGTCATGGGTTGGGTTGATATGGGCGTATTGGGCTAGACCCAAATACCAACAAAAGGAAATGGAGAACATGAGTGGAAGGAAGGAATGATTTGTTTTCAATTGCATAATGGGACTTCCCCACACGGGGAGGGTGAGAAGCATGAACGATGTACTAGTAAACATAATATCATATTGGTATCCTGCAATAGTAAACATAGTATCATATTGGTATCGTGCAGTAAACATGGTATCATAATTTTTAATGATGGGGATGCTTGGGAGATGTACAAGAGTTCCTTGAATTGTGTTTTTTTAGGGGTATCCGGTCCATTACTAAGCTTTGTTCGAATCCATGCAATGCAATTTTCCAGTTCATCTTGAAGAAGCAAGAACTACCATGGAGTGCCTCTTTGTGTCACCTTGTGTCTCTTCTCTTGCATGTAATCAAAAGTGGGAGGAGAAAAAAAAAGTGCGGTAATCTTCAATTGTCATGATTTGGGTTAGGGGGATGTAAAGTGGGCAAAAAGAGCTTAATGGAGGCTAAGGAAATGGTGGGCGAAGGGCAAACTCTCTCTGGAGTTAGGGTTGATGGTAAGGATAGGAATGAGATGGTCTTGGAATGAAAAAGAGCTCCATTGTTGAGGATCTCTTGTTGGAAAAGTTAAGAAGGAAAAAAAACCATGGAAAGTAATCAATCAAGACGAATCAACATCAATATCAATTAATCAATACATCAATCAATCATCAAAATAAATAAACATATAAAAAATGAGTTTGGCTTTGGAGTTGAGTCGAACGTCATTTTTCCAGTACGAGCTTGTGCCAAATGTCATTTTTTCAATAAGACCTCTCCCATTGAGTTTTGCTTGAGTATATTAAATTAAACTCTGCCTAACTGCGTTACTTATTTGTTCTAGGTACATTGTAATATATTTCATTAATTAAACTCCACCTATGTTTTTTATTTAACTTTGGTAGATACGTTGTAGTATGTAGAGGTGTCAAATGGGCCGGGCTTGGGCCGGCCCAGCCCAAGCCCATCGGGCCTCCAGTAAACCGGGCCATAATGAGGGAAATCTGGGCCCAGTCCAAGCCCAGCCCTAGGCCCAACATCTAGGGCCGAGCTTGGGCTGGGCCCGGGCCTAATTTTCTTTTGTTATTCAAAATAAACCTTAGTTTAAAAAAAAACTTAAAAGACCATTTTTTGGGCCAAAAGAGGGCCGGGCCGGGCCAAATCTGGGCCATTTTAAGGCCAGGCCCGGGCCTGTTTCTCAAAAAGTTAGGCCTGGCCCTGGCCCAAGCCCTAAGGGTTAGGGTCAGTCTGGGCCCAAAAAAGGGCCGGGCCCGGGGCAAAAAAGGGACTGGCTGGGCCAGCCCGCGGCCCGCCTGGCCCATTTGACACCTCTAGTACTATGACTGAATACTACCATGATCATAAACACAGTAACTGATTACCCTTTATTTCACTAGATCATAAAACTAAGGAGATTAAGGGCATTCTACTAAAATATTGTCTCACTAATTGTACCGGATCAATCCGATATACATAATTAATACGAAAGATGAGTTCTATTTGACTAGTTGCACCAGATTTTACTTACAAATACCTTTTTCTCCCTAATAAAATGTCCCGCCATGTTGAACATGCAAGAGCACACAATTTATAAATGTGCATTAGTGATGGAGCAATATTTTTTCACCAATTTTTTGTCGCTAAAAATATTTTTTTGATGTTGGTTCACTTAGATGATACCAATGTGGGAGTAAAAGAGCAGAGTAGAAAGTGAAATTAGTTTTGCCTTTGAAATAGACACGATATCTAACTTTAAAGTGATAACTATAAGGTAGCATCATTAGGTATCTTCAAATGAAAATATGTCTTTAATTTTAAGTTTCAAGTTCCATCTCAACAATACTAATACTTGCTAAAATTTTCATTTTACGTCTATAACAATAGTTTACAATCCCTTTTTCCTTTTGTATCTTAAAACGAGACATATCACGTGTATAACAATGTTTTACAACCCATTTTTCTTTTGTACAAAAAGTAAGTAAACGAAAAATATTCTCAGTGTTAAATCTCTAACAAGGTTATTATGTCAAAATTCGTTAGTATTTACTTATTGATCACATGATATATTTCATCTAAAAATTATTTATGATACACATTGTATTCACTAGTAGAATGCATGATGCAGGGTGAGCATTAACATGTAGTAAAATTAGATTAGGACTGAGAAAAGTCAAAATCTCAAGTTATCTTTAAACTATGACAAGTACATTGTGTATACCTCTTAAATTGAATTAATGTCTGAAGTCTAAAAGTAAGAATAAAACATCTTCTTTCTTATTAGCAACAATTTTGCTTTATAAATCAAAATTAAAATAGTTGTGAATTTTCCATTATTCAGAAAAATAACTGAGTACTTGGACTGTAGAGCACTATAATTGGAAGTTGATACCAATGTTAGTACATAGAAATTTTATTGCAACTGTTCATAGTACATAGCTTCAAGTTCCTTTCTTCAATGGCAAAATACTGCTACCAGTATATGTAGTTCAAAGGCACATGTGATAATGGGATTTGACGATTTAAGTGTATTGCTAAAGTTTGTGATGCCATTAAAAAAAATTCAGGGACAATGTGTTGCAGCTAGCATAAGTGGATACCGTATCTCATCCCCTACCGTGATCTTACCGATCATTATTGCTTAGAAGTAAGCAATAAATAGTTGTTTTATATTTTCACATTGGGGGTAAAAGATATAAAATTTAATAGTGATCTTACCAATATTTATTGCTTTGAGGTAAGCAATACATAACTGTTTTTTTTTTTTCACATCGGAGGTAAAAGGTATAAAATTTAATAATCAACAAGTAATTTATCTTTTGTGTCAAGAAGGAGCTCTAAACTAACATGTGATGGTCAAGATTTCTTAATTGTGCAATCATTTGTCTTTTCTTTCATTTTGGCTTGTACAAGCATAATCCAGTTCCAAAACATGGTGGAGATATGGTATGTGTAGCAAATAGCCTTAAAAAAATCCTTTTGAACCCAAGAAAAAGGTCTGAAAAGGAACTTGGAGTCGCCATCTTATTTTATAAAAATAAAGAAAAAATGAGGAAAAAAACCTTAAAAGACTTAAAATCACCCCCCCCCCCCCCAATTTTTTTTCCTAATATACTGAAAACAAAAATTATGGGTTCGGGAACTAAGTTATAAAGCGGGAAGATGTAGGCACCCACCATACCGTTTCAATCTCTACTTTGTTTTTATTAGCATTTATCCTATCCCAAGATTTCGACATCTGGAATCAAACAGTTTATAGACGAACAAATTAGAATCAAAACTACTGTAGTTCGACACATACTCTATGCGAGGCGACCTAAACTTCGGTCTTTACACGAATACAAGAAAATAAATTTGAACGATTCTTTTTGTAAAAGTTGTTTTGTTGACCGAAAGTTGGTCGCTGAGAAGGGGAAACATTAGATGTCTCTAGACTAAGCTAAAAGGCAAGGTAAAACTACCTGAAGACGATGATGACTTCGACTTGGAGGGCTCAGAATCACCTTAAGATAAATCCATGATACAACGTAGATGACCAATATAAATAGTGTTGTATGAAAATGCTAGGATTCTCCTTAGAAATGATGCACCACTTTTAAGAAGAAATGGACGCTGTTAAAAAGTCCAAGAATAAGATCGTCGTTATGAAAAATTATTATAAAAGCTGCTTTTTCCTTCTATCTCCTCCCCTCCCACACCCACACACACAGTTGTACGCACACACCAAACCCACACAGACACACACATTAACACACCACCTCTCATGCCACCCTACGCACCCACCAACGACCTCGTCATCACCATTGCAGCAACCCACAAACATAATCTTGCCCACGGATAACACCACCGTGCATGTCCAACACCGCCACCGTGAACACCCATCCGTACCACTATAACCCACCCAACAATACCAACATCGCTTAATCCCAAAGCACAACCACCACACTCGATGCACCACCATTGGATTACCAAAATAATAACAGCCATACCCACTGGCAAACCACCACCGCACTCTCTAACTCTCTGAAAGCCTCACCTCTCAAACCACCACGGCCACCACCACCACCATATCTCTATCTCCACCCCATCCCTATCTCATATTTGGCTCATAAAACTCCAGTAGCTACTAGTTAGTACCCATATTACACACATACACAACACACACCACCTCAACTGTCACCCTATGCACCCTCCAAAACCACTACGCCTACCCATAAACATAACCTTGCCCATTGACAACACCATCATGCCTGTCCAACACCACTACTGCCAACACCTATTAACACCACTGTAACCCACCCAACACCAACACCATTGAATCTCAAATCACAACCAACACACCGACCGATGAACCATCATCACCCACTATTACCACCAGACCACCACCACTTTCACCCAACATTGCTGCCGCCAAATTGATTTTCAGACATAGTGCAGCACAATCCCTTCCTACTACTACCGACTTGAGGCCTTCTTAGTGTAGATGCTTGGGTGTCTAAAAATCGATTGGGGATGGTGGCAGTGACGATGGTGGTGGCGGTCTGATGGTAATGGTGGGTGATGGTGGATGATGGGTGATGGTGGTCACGATAACCCGAGTGCGTGTGTAAAATTGAATCATGTGTGTGTGTGAGAGAGAGAGCATTTTTTTTGTAGTGATTAGATTAAGAAAGAGAGCAAATCAAATGGTGGTGACATTGCCACATGTCTTTGAAATTTGTTTTTCTATTTTTGACATATTGCCCCTGATAAAATTTAACGACCGTTAAAGTCCTCCACTTTTGGACTAATTTGGTTCAATTTTGGGAAATTAGCTACTGATTTGGCATTTTTGAAATGAGTGGTACTTAAGTTGTAATAATATAGTACTTTAGGGCACAAATTTGGCATTGGCCTCTAATTTAATAACTTTCTCTTGGTACATGTTCTCCAGTTATTGCATACATTTCCCTATAAGTATTTTAATTATTGAGAGATCAATGCCTTGTCTCAATAGTAAGATGTGTTGGAGATTTGAATGTGGAGTTGCCAATAGCTGAACAAAGTTTTTTCTGACTTGTATCATGAATAATGTGATGGGATTTAAGCCCCTAAAACTGGTTCAACTAGCACAAAAAGAAAAAGAGGAAAATAAAAATTATCAAACGTAAAATATGGGCATGAACATTTAATGTGGTTTGGCCTCTTATATATACGTCCATAGTCCATACAGAAGACAATGAAAATGTTGCAATATAAAGTGGAGAAGTTACAAGAAAACTTTCGCTCACTTACTCAAACTCAATTCCCAAATACACCTTGTAGCGAACTGCCCTGAAAAAATCCCCTCCACTAAAAAGAGAATTTTAGGAGTCGCCTTTTTATTTAATTCAGTCAAAGAAAAAATTTTAAAAACTGAGAAATGACTCTAAAAATGTCTGAAGGACAACTAATCTAATGAAAATAGGGAAATAAGTTCATTGACTAAATTATGTAGCGGTGTTCCTTTCAGTGTCTACTTCATTTCTTTTGATTTTTGGCCTTTTTAAACATGTAACATGCAAAATGTAATAAAACTAACCCTAAGTTTATTTTTAGGCTTTTGACTTGAACTCAACATCGAATGTCGAATTTCCTATGTATCCGGTTGGATTAATAGGAATCAAAACCATCGTAGTTCGACTCTAGTCTTACGGGAAGTAATCTACATTTTGAGACTTAAGCCTATACTCAGAAATGTAAAAGACTCTTTTTTGTTTTATAATAGAAATGTGATTACGCGAATAAGCGACGATTCGATGAGATTTTCTGAGCTAGAAAACTATTAAAATTACCTCTTGAACTAGCTTGTCTGGAAGACTTGGGGATACTCTCTGGATGATCCATGATGCGAGGACTAGCTAAAAGGACTTTTAGGGTGAATATGGATGGCTAGAATTCTCGAGAGAAATAGTGTATCACTTCACACAGAAATGGCACACAAACTCTAAAGAGAATAAGCTTCTGGACCCATGAAAATGAAGGCACATGACCCTATTTATAGAGCTCTAGGACGCAGAATCTGATATGTCAATCTGTAAGGCTAAAGATAAGTCAGAATATTGAACAAAATCATAGATTGATAAAATTCAATTAACCAACCAGTTAGTAAAAAACCGGATGGTTTATCCCACAATTCAAAAATGATTTTTCCTAAATTTCGAGGCATTAATTTGACTCTAATTTTGGTAATTATCTTTGAGTTTATAGATGGGATGTATCAGATTCTGGATTTATCATCTCCAACCACATAAATCATTTATTCAATCTTTGCATCAGGGATAATTCATAGAATATTTCCCTACATTATATAGACAAAATAATGATAAAATCGGACTAGACCATTACTAAACTAGACATAAACACTTAACAATTGGACTAGACAGGACTAAATTAATTAAGTCACATTACTAGGCCAAGGATTAATAATAAACTCTAATTAATAATAAAGCTCACTATTTATTTAATTAACAATAACTACAAAAATGGTGTTTGTACAAAGCCCCTCGGGGAAGGAGCTCGCACATGGGAGAACATTCGAAAAACAACACATTTTTGTACTGAAATGCAGAAAAGACCACAAGACCCTGAGTAGACTGGAGGACCAGGGCACTGATATGAGGTCGGGCTTTTAAAGGGATTTTTATGTATCCTCCGAGAAGGAATCAGACCAACGTAGTCCGAAAAAGAGGTGTCATTCAAAGTCTTAGCCAATAACGCAAAAAAGGATGGTCGATTAGACATATGAAAAGACTTATGTGTAAAAATCAAAGCAATCGAGGCTTGGTAGCGATTGGATGCTTCATTGTAGCAGTCGGAGCTAACAACGTGTAAAAGTGGATGGCTATATAAGCACACACATAAAAGACTCATGTGCAAAAATTGAAACCAACAACGTTTGGAAGCATTTGGTCACTTTGCACTAAGGGAAAAGTATCTGTAGAGAGGGTGCATAAGAATTTCTGTGGACACGTCAACTGAATTAGAACTGAACTGAATTGAGGATAAAACGGGGATAAGAAGGTATGTGATCCGTATATCAACCTAGAATGTGGGTTTCTACCCTCTAATAATGGACTTAGACTAGGACTTGGACTGGGAAAAAGATTGCATGTGACTTTACGTAGTAGTATGGACTTAGGGTATAATACTTTCGGATTGAATTCGGACTGGGAACATGGGGAATGTACGTGGCCTATACATATGGACCTAAATTAATTAAGGGTTACATACCCTCAGACAAAGACTTGGACTGAAAAATGGCTGCACCCTTCGGAGGTTACCTACATACCCTCGTACAGAAGGGATTAAGCCAAATGTAGTTCGAAACTAGATTTAGAAAAAGATAATACACGACTCTCATGCACTGACCTGAAGATAGGACCAAATACCCCTGGAATCAAAATTAGACCTCAAAAAAGAAAATATGGGAGCGTGACTGAAAACTCACAACAAGAATCATATATTTTTTTTCATTTTGTTATATACTATTTTTAATTTTTTATCATATGAATTTTTTTTTAATTTTCTTCTTGAAGAATAGGGTAGGAAACAAAATTCTATAGTCTAGATTTAGACAAGACATAGACACTAACCTTGAATGTCGGGATAGGGAAATCACATGGAGCCCCTAGACAAGAATGCAGAAAGATGAATGCTGACTATGCAATGAACTGGAAAATGACAAAACTATCCCTACTGTCATGAAAGGGGTATCACATGGAGCCCCTAAACAAAACGCACGTAGACGGCACTGACTATGCAATGAACTGGAAAATGACAGACTCTATCATGATTATCATAGACAAAATACGTATGGACAAGACTAATCATGAAATAGATTGAAGACAAACAGACACTATCATGACTGTCATGAAGAGGGACTCATATGGGCCCCTAGACTAAAATGTAAGCAGGGTTGACTCTACATAACCCTACTGGAAAGGGATCAGGAGAGAAACCCCTATTACGACTATCAGGAGGAGGGACTCACATTTTAGTCTTCATGCAAATCGTTTTTTTGTCTATTCATATCCCGACATTTAGGGTCAATGTCTTTGTCATTTAAGTCTAAACTATAGAATTCTATTTCCTACCCCTAGACACGAATGCATACAGACGAATGTTGACTATGCCACGAACTGGAGAATGACCAAAACTATCTTGACTGTCATGAAATGGGTATCACAGGGAGCCTCCAAACTAAAATGCCAGTAGGGTTGAATCTAACATAACCCTAATGGAAGGCGGATCACAAGGGAAAGCCGTAAGGAAATCTACAAACAAGAACCTATGACGAAGATAGGATCCTTTCATAGTAAAAGAGCATGTTTGAATTAAAAATCACTTTGATTGTCCAATATGATGAATCTACCTTTCACTTTTTTTTTTCATACATCACATTTATCATTTAGAATTTAAGACAATGGTGTCTACTCAATTGATATGTTCATCTCTGTCCAAAGAGGGAAGACCACTGAAGTTTTGGGTTAAAAACTTCTCAATTCTTCTTCATTAAATGTCATGCAACTTCAGAGATAAAGTTAATTCTTAACTTAAACACTCATGTTTGAATCCTCAAGACTACCATGAAAACGTTGGGCCCAAAAGATAGATAGTAAGGATGTATGAAAATGGTAATGTATGAATTGTGAGGTTGATTTGTATGTTGTGGAACCATATAATCTGTGAGGCTGATGGAGTCCATGCCTAAGATTAGCTAACAGATCAATGTATACGACTAGGCTGAGCAAAAGTATATGACTATCAAGTGCATGATAGAAATGCACAAAATAGAGTCGTAAGGCTTCTTATATTATCATTGAAGTGGTGGCAAATATATCAAACTACCGTACAGAACATGGTTGCCTTACAGGATAGGGTAGGCCAGGTAGGTCATGAAGATTAGTGAGTCCTTATCAGGCCCATAAGGAGGTGAACACATCAGGTTCGAGAGATCAGGAACTAAAGGGTCATATCATGTCATGACGTAGCATGATCAAAAAAGTGCATGGACCATTATCTTTTCTTTTTTTCTTTTCATTTTTTTGACCTCATCAAAATGTAAAACAACATTGTCTCTCTTGAACAAACATAACTTCAAAGAGGACATTACATATGGGACATAATGTAGGCTAGGGTATGGGCCAAGACACGAATGATAAATAAGCTCAAAAATCAAACATGAAACCAAAGTCCCTAGTCTGTGCTTTAGGCAACTGCCCTAGAAGGTGACTAAGCTGTCTATGTATCCCCATTAGGAAATTAGGCCGGACGTAGTTCAAAGCGAATCTGCTGAATATTTATATTCTCCGAGCTCAGTCGATGGCAATTCTATGCGCTGAATTTTTTATAATCATTCTTCAATCGTATAGATTTCTCTTCTTTTGTTTCTTTCTCTATTTTTTTGAACATTTCTCTCTCTTTTTTCAAGACCGAACAAATGATCATCTTCTGTTTTCAAAACTTTGGTTCTTTTGAGAGAGAACCCTTTGTCATGTTGTGTTGAATTTGCAGTATTGCTGAGACATAGGCACACAATAGGAGGCTGCCACCCTAAAGTTAGAAATATAGGCTTCCGAATCAAAAGGCCAAACTGTTCAAGCACAAAGGGTAGCAAATGGGATGATCTGTATAGGGTAATCAGGATAATATGCAGTGGCCAAATGATGGCCTCCCATCATCGGTAATGCTCATTTCAGAGAAGACTCAATGAAATGTAATTTCTTTCAAGATCCTTTATTTATTTATTTTAATTTTTTTGGTGCCTTAATTTTTGCCTAAACTGCCCTTCTTAGGATTTTCAGCCTATCAGGCCTTTTCTTTCTTCTTGTTTTCTTTTTTCAAGGTAAATGACCCATGCTACGAGAGAGTAAGTGAGCTTTGAATAAGCAAAAATCTTGACATCCATATGACACCTCATTGTCTTTGAGGATAGGGCTTGCTTTTGGTGAATGGGGGTTGGGGAGGTTGGCCCAAAAAAGAAGTCATGGCCTTTTCATAATAGTCTCCTAAATTCTCACTCGAATGTCAAAATTTCAAATCAAATTCTCCCTTTATTTTTTTTTTTTGACATTCAATTTTGAAGGAAATGAAATTCTGATTTTTATACTTCAAAAGACAGTGAGACACCATCCCCAAGTGCAAAGAAGAAGTGTCGACGAGATAAACCACAAGGCTTAAATTAAAAAAAATCATCTTTTATAACTCCTCGAAGTGATTGGTCAATTATGAATTCAGCCAGTATGAAATCTGGTGATCATCTCTTGCTCATGAAATTTTTTTAATATGCTCTCGATTTGTTAAGGTTGGAAACCTAGACTTACATAAACTTTATTTGACTTAGACCCTAAAAGAGACTTTTAAGAGGGGAAGAAACTATTTTTGACTTTTTTAAAATTTTGTATTTTTTTTATGTCATTAGTCATAAAAGACTAAATCAACAATCAAAGAGGAAGAAGAAACAATGACTCATTATTTATCAAAAGGAGAAGTTCGAAAAGATAATATAAAAAATGCTAAGAAAAATACTTGAACTAGAAATGAGCTAAGGTTCCAGCCAGACCGCTGGGCAATCAATCCAACAACAAACTAGCTTAGTCAATGTTCAGTTACATTTTTTGATTTCTATGTGGCAAAAAAGATTCCTTTTTAGTTGTTTATTTACAATATCTAGAATTTCTTTTGGATAATATTTACCAAAAGAATAGAAAAGTGAAAACACCTCAATGGTTGTTTTCACATTTTTTAGACTGGTTACACCCTATGTCAGACTTGTCTCTATCCTCCACACACACTCTCTCTCTCTCTTAAACCTCTAGCACCATCATCCCACCACTAGAATCGTCCCACTAATCTCACTTAGTACCAACCCAAAGTCCTCACATCACTCTTCTTTAAAAACTTTAATTCATCTGTCGCCTTGGCCAGCGCCTTTAGTAATTACAGAATTGGTTTTTTATAGCCTAGATCGAAGCTCCAACACCACCACTGCAAGCCCTCATCCTCACTATTTCCCACCAGACTGCCACCAACACAGGCATTTCCTAATGAATCGCAGCCCACAACTAGACCTGGCAAAAACTGATCCGGACCCGCGGGTCTACACGTACCCGTGCAAAAAATGCGGGTACGGGTACATAATTAGTAGACCCGCTGAAATTAGACCCGTACCCGAACTGACCCGTAAAATTCAGGTAAATTCGGATCGGTTATCGGGTACCCGGGTTTACCCGTTTTTATTCCTATATATAAGACTTTTAGGGTTTTATTGTTATTCTCACTTCTCTTCTCGGATTTTCTCATCTTCATTGATTTCCTCCGCCCCTCCTCTCAAGTCTTCCTCACACATCCCTTCTCTTAAGTCTCTCTCTCTCACACAGATCTGCCAAAGACACGACCACCCTACTCCACCCACGGCGCCACATCGGTCAGTCAGTCTCGATTCACTGCATCTTTGCCGCCATTGGTCCGTCGGTCAGTCAATATGACTCCGTCACCTCGTCGCCACAGTTCGGTCATCGTCTGGCCCTGTCGCCACCGATTGGCCACCACCGTGGCCCCATCACCAACGATCGATCACCACCATGGCCCCGTCACTAACAAACGGTCACCGTAGTGGCCCAGTCACGATCGATCGGTCGCCACCGTCGCCGACATCACTTTGCGCCTTGTGGTTGGGTAGATCTTGATGGTTGTTGACATGTTGTGTAGATCTTTGATGGTGTCATGTGTTCTTGATGTGCAGATTGTGTGTGTGTGTGTGTTTTTTTTTTCCAGATTGTTCAGGAGGTTTTTTATTTTTCCGAGGGAAAGATGTTCAGATCTAATTGTACAGATTGTTTTTTTCTTCCGATGAGAAGATGTTCAGATCAAATTCAGATTGTTGGAGGATAAAATGTCTGATTAGTATGTGATTAAAATCTATTTATTCAAAAAATAATAATTAATGAGAAATTAATGATTTACCCGCGGGTAATACCCTACCCGCAAGGGTAGGGTACGGGTTCTCAGAATTCTTACCCAGGAAAAATCGGGTAAAATATACCCAACCCGATTTTATCCGTACCCGCTCGGATTTTACCCGTACCCGACGGGTATACCCGTTTGCCAGGTCTACCCACAACAACCATTGCCAAACACTAACGACCACATAACCTCACTATATGTCGTGTTTACGCATGCGTGTTTGAGTGTGTGGATGCATGTGTGACCACCGGGATTAGTTCATCGATAGTTGTAATCTACCGGTGAGGGACACACCATCAAGGGCAGCAAGCCACCAGTCCCCGTCGTCAATTCCTCCTCAGACGATGAACAATATTCATAATCGTGGTGGGCTTGGACGGTGAGGATTTGGTAACGGTTGAGAACAAGCTATTGATATTACTTGGAAAATAGGGCCAGATTCTACAACACGTCTATATTTATGGGTCACCTCGTGTCGGATGTCAGTAATAAAATAACACTTTAAGGTCATTTTGGTAAAACAAAACATGAATAGTGAGAGTGTTTATAGAGAAAAAAGAACAAATCTTTTGAAAAAATAAATATGCTAAGCGTACACGAACAAGATTATGCGAACAAAGCTAACATTAGTTTCCATTTGAAAATTTATAAATGAACAAGATGGTGTTTTCATTTTCAACACAAAAACACACAGTTTGGAAATAAATAAATACAAGAAGTAAAAACTAAAATTTAAATATTGTAAACGAACAACCCCTTAGTGTTACATGGAATTTTGGTTACACTGAAAGAAATATGGTATTTAACAACAAACAATTAGTATTCATCAAGAAAAACATACGTCAACTAGTATTCGTCACTCGATTCGTAAAAAAATGCACCGTCACAAAAGATATTCCTTAATGTACTTCTAAGTTCGTCACACTTGTGTTCCATCAAGAAATCATCATGAAATGTTGGAGCAAAATGTAAAAATGCAGGCACGCCCATTCTGCGCTTGTGCCTGGGCCTTGTATGAGTAGTAATAAAGACTTTTTTTATTGTATATAAGGTAGTTATGGAAAAAGTCGGAACGAAAATACTAGTCTCAACTCTTTGTTGTTATCCATAAATGTTACAGCTGGCCTTCTAATAATTTTTAATTGTGGAGGAGAGAAATATTATTAACTATATATTAGGTCTTTCTTCTCAAGTTTATTCATAAATTTGATCGATTAAACAAATTATTTCATGTTTCATTTTTTAAAATCAAAAGAAGACCAAATAATCGATTAAACAAATTATTTCATGTTTCCTTATGAAACGGAATTGGCTCAACTTTACAAATTAGTCACTATTACTAGTGGCTATATTTTTCTTTTTCCAAATGTCAAGATGATTTTTGACTTTCTGAAAATGTCAGGAACAAAATTAGTGATAATTGCCAAAAAATGCCATTAATAGGGAGAATATTTGTAAGATAATACTGCCAAATATTTATGGCACTTCAACGGAAAGTGTCATTAATTTAGTGGCATTTTTCGCGAAATGTCGCATGCCTAAATTGGCTATTGACTCCATAAGAGGCTCTTATAAATATCGCATACGAGCATTGCAAGTAAGTGGCCTGATGCGTATAGAAAATGTCGGGAAATTCCGCCAGGCATTTTTGCCACGTTTGAGGAAAACGTTGGAGGAAAGTCGAAAACCCCTTGTGACTCTTTTGCGGTCATTTGTGACACTTTTCTAGTATCACCAAAACCTGTTTTTTTTTTTTTTTTTGTAGTAGAAGTAGTTCTTACATTTTTAATTTTTTGTTTTATTTTGTTGCTTCCTTAGATGGACACAGCGCTGTACTTCATATATCTTCTTGTGACATAGATGTAACCGGAATATGACTAATTGGCTTGGGGACCTAAGAAAGTATAGTAGTAACACTATCTAACGTGCGTCTGTGCATTGGAGCGTTTTGGCCTCTTATACTCTTTTGGTCTCAAATTATTTGATCGTGTTGGATTTGTATGCTTATCTAGAATATGCGTTATATTTTTTGAGTTTCTCATTATACCCAAAGAGAGAAAGAGGGGAGAAAGAAAGTGAGTCAGGAGAGAGAAAGAAAGTGAGTGGAGAATTAAATATGGAGGAAAAAGATAGAATAAATTTAGTGTAAAAACAGTAAAGATGGAAAAATACCTACATTATATTTCTTAATGGAAAAGTGGTCAATCTTTTGGGACAGTCCAAAAAGAAAAAAAATGATTACATTTTTTTCGGACGGTATCTCATTATAGTACTCGACTCTAAAAATAAAAAAAGAACATTGTATAAAAGTTACTAGATATTATCGATTATGGACCATGATAAGAAGTATATTTCGGAAGTTGAAAATGTTTAACTAGTTAAATAATAATCACAAGGCGAGCGCGGACGATACTAAATACTTATAGAGGGCAAAGCAGTTCAGCATTCCTTTTTCGATGCTCACAAAGTTGTCATGTGACCAACTTTGACACTCAAACAAATGCTACTGCACTGAACTGTTACGCACTTGCAGCTGACGTGAAAATTGTCAACCCACAAAGAGTGACCAATCCATCATACGGATTGTCACTTTCAGGTCATCAGCCCCTTTATACGGGAACGCCGTTAACACACTGTGCATCTGTTTCCGCGGAAAAGGGGAAGCCAAGACAAGCTGAGAGGAACTGTTCAAGGTTTGACCTCTCAACAAGGATTTTTGGTGGAAATAAACAAAAAGGAAGGAGACGCACAGTAGGACAAGACCGGATCCACAAAGCAGCCGGCAGTAGTGGCGCTGCAGGGTGCACTTTGGGTGACTAGTATTAAGCGTCCAGTGGCCAAGTAGGGGGAATCCATTGAAGGTGTTTGAGTGCGAATCCAAGAGTGTACTGTAGCTGCCCCCATGTGATGTGAGCTGCACTTGCTGATGCTATGCTATGAACATTAAGTATGAATGAGTAAACACCTGCGAGCCCCATTCCACTTTTTCACTCTTACCAAACACACTAAGCTCCGTTACCAAAAGAATCAATACACAATTAAATGCGTACAAACACACGCTTTGTTCTTTTCGAAAAGCTATCTTGGCTAACATAATCGTAGAAAAAAAGCAGAAAAGATAAATGCCATCTTCTATTAAGAAAATTCTGATCAAATGGTGACAACTGATTCAATGGTCGCTTGGAGTGGCTTTAGACAGAGGTGTCCTAAGTCGTAGAAGTCCGCCCTTTCTAATGGGAGGTTTACTGTAAGAAAAAGGTAATGATGGAAGACTCGGGTGAGTCTCCCTAATCGTAAGAGTCATGTTCTCATTGCAAGGTTTTGCTTAAACTCGTGACGAGCTAAATTTACATGCTAATTAATACTGTAAATCATATGATTGTAGCAGTTTTTTTTTTCTTCATGGTAATTTTTTGAAATAGAGGCGACCGTTACTAGTTCATTTAATTATATTACTTTCATATTGCACGGTATACAAATAGTTATAAATTTTGTTGTTCCATGTAAAATTAGATTGTAACAATAACAATAAAGCACCGACGACAATGGAGAATATTATCTCCATCAACCACTCCATGCCTCCAACATACACAGCTACAATATCTTTTGTGATACCAAGAAGAATTGCAACATTACTTACTTTGAGTACTATTTTCGTCTATACCCATTCTAATAACATAAAACATACATTCATGATCGTTGTAAAAGTGCAAGCATACATAACATTCAAATAGTTTTTGGCTTCCCAAAAAGTACTTGAGCAGTTAAAGGCCAACTCAAATTGCATCAAGATGTTCATTGAGCTGTAATTTATTTTTGAAATTTACATTTGATATGGGAGATAAATCAATCTAATGCGATCCTCTTTGAAATTGACTTTTATTTCATATCGTTCGATTAAATAACTGCATTTTGCAGTTAAAACAAAAACAAAAAAGATATAACAAGCAAGACCAATTCTATTTTGACACAACTTACTCCAGGCTCGCTCAAGCTTGAATTAATTGATCGCCAAAGTAGCTCTAAGAAGGAAGTTGAATTCAAAAATTATCTAAAAGCTCAAAATGTGGAGCCGTTTTATAATTTTTCTCCCTTAAGGTTTTTCGAAAATTTTCTAGAGTAAGATACAAAGCATTAGGAGCAACTCTTTTTGTATTTTTAAGAGAGATCTCAACCACATAATTATAAATTTTGGCACAATTTTAAGGCTCGATTCAACAAGGCGGTTCCGTGACCAAAATAATCTCTCATCAGAGACATCTGTTTGACCGAGCTACGCGGGTACAACCTTAACGGTGCCCGAAATCCAGGGGGAGGGAGGGGAAGAGGGTTAATAGGCTCCACCCGCCACATCAGCGACCGATCCATCGCCCACACGTGTCGGTCCACCCCTACCTTTTAGGGCTCGCAGAGTCGAGCGTGCGTGCGGCGGAGGAGCTTCCCCTGCTGCTCTTTGTGTCTCCGTTTCAGTTTGTTCGTCTCATTTTTCACTCTCCTTCACTGTTATGGTGACCAACTGCAGTTGTAACTAGTACTCTCGTTCACACACACGATCCTTCTTCCGGTGTCACTGTCTCTGCAATTGTTAATGGCGTCTGCAAGCCCTAATCGACACCCGCCGCCTTTGCTGTTTCGAGGAAGGAGAGCGTAATCACGGCCCAACTCGTCTGTATAGCTTCTGTACGCGTACGCACTTCATTCGATTGATGAGTTGAACGTATTTGTGTGTCTGTGTGAATTGTTTTGTGACAAAAGGTTTTACTTTGAGCATGTTAGAGTTTCGATTGGATGCGAGTTAATACTTTTTAGCTGGGATACTTGATTGATAGGCATGTTTTTCCGTTTATGTCTTGTAATCTGGTAAGTTTCTGGTTTGGTAGCCATGGAAGCTGAGGAATACTTTGAAGGATTTCGTGTTTCACATACTTACTATTTGCTGGTTACTTCCCCCTTAGTAACACCGAAAACCTTGAAATACTTCCTTTGTTTGAAAATTTTGTCCCCCTTCTGAGTTGTTACGGGTTAAAAAGAACTCGAATAGCAACTAAATGTCAAGTACGTATTGTTTGGCAAGTCAAACTAGGGCAAAGACAATGATTTCATGTTCAATTATGTTTGTGGAATTCGGGAAAAGTAAGGAGACAAATTATGGAGGGGGGGGGGGAGTGTTTAACAAATTTGTATGTGTTCTTTTTGCTTTCCGGCATCTAAATGCTCCCTTTATTTCTTGCTATGAATTGGTTTTGGATATATATACCGTATGTAGCTGGTCATCTTCTTATGATTTTTGCATTTTCAGGGCAGAAGGAGGGTAACTTGCTAGACATCTATAAAGAGGGAAGACTTGTTTATGTTATTCCGGCCCAAGGGTATATAATAGGAGTTGTAGAAGTTAACTTAAGTTTCAGGTTATCGGTGTTGAGTAATCTTGGTGGTAGCATTTTGCTTTTTCTGGCTTTGAGCAACACCCTTCTCAGCACTTGCCTTCTGTCGAATGGCTGAAGACGGCCTACGAATTGGTGGGCTTTCTTCAGGGTTGGCTGTGGCTTTGAATAGTGAACACAGGAAGGAGAGTTCTCAGAAAACCCACGTGGTCTCTTATTGTGATGACTTTGGCGATCAATCTGTGGAGCGGACGATTGAGTATATATTTGACCTCCCTTACAAAACGATAAATCTGCTGACTTGTCCAGTTGATACCAGCGTAATCCGTTCGATAATAAAGAATAACTTTGTGAAGTGTCACAAAGAATCGATTACGGTTGTAAGATGTGAGGATGGGGTGTCCTGTGTGAGTGATGGATGTGCATCTCAAGTTGTCACAATTGAAGAATCAAGCATTTGTGGTGATATTCGAATCGTTAAAGCACCTTTGCTTCTGGAGAGTCATGCCATGTTCAGTAGTGCAAGGGCCAATGCTTGTGTTTGGAAAGGAAAGTGGATGTACGAAGCTACACTTGAAACTTCTGGTATACAGCAGCTTGGATGGGCAACGCTTTCTTGCCCTTTCACTGATCATAAGGGCGTCGGGGATGCTGATGATTCTTATGCATACGATGGGAAGCGGGTCACTAAATGGAATAAGGAAGCTGAGCCTTACGGTCAGTCGTGGGTTGTTGGCGATGTAATTGGCTGTTGCATAGACTTTGATCATGATGAGATCTCATTTTACAGAAATGGTGTCTCACTTGGTGTGGCATTTGAGGGGATTCGCAAGATGGTTCCTGGTCTGGGGTATTATCCGGCTATTTCTCTTTCTCAAGGTGAACGCTGTGAGTTAAACTTTGGGGGTCATCCCTTTAGGTATCCTGTTGAAGGCTTTATTCCAATTCAAGCTCCGCCGTCTACCAACAACCTTGCTACTCAACTGTTATGTTGCTTTTCAAGACTCTTAGCAATGCAATGCATAGAGAGGGCAGATGTTAATTCCGTTGAGAAACTGAGAAGGTTAAAGAGGTTTGTGCCGTTGGAAGAGCTTTCTCGGCCTGTCTCTCATGGGATTTGTGAGGAGCTATTCTCTGCATTTGTTGCAGATGTCAGAAGTGCAGAATATATAGGCTGGGGTCCATTTCTATCTTTTATAATGGGGGTATTCAGGGGGCATCCACCTCATGACTATGAAAGTTTGGATAGAGCACTTGACGTTGTACTACATTTCCAAGGGTCAAGACTGATCTTTGGTCACATGATAAATGCCCTATCATCTCATTGTAAGACGGCAACACTTGTGCTAACAGAGTGCCCGTATTCAGGATCTTATCCGTATCTTGCGTTGGCATGCCACATGTTAAGACGAGCAGAGTTGATGATACTTTGGTGGAAGTTGCCAGAATTTGACTTCTTGTTTGAAGGATTTTTATCACAGAAGAGTCCAAACAAACAGGATCTTCAACGTTTAATGCCTTCTGTTTGGTGGCCTGGTTCATGTGAGGATATCTCATATGAAAGTAGCATGACACTGACTGTTACGGCCTTATCTGAATCTATCAGTAAGGTACATGACCTTATCCAAAGAAATCTGCATGTTAATTGAGTTAAATAGCTTTTCCTTTTAAGAGAGATATTTGTTGAGATGCTCGCCACTTTAGTTGATCTTTGAGTGTTTTTAGTACAAGATATATTCCATTCAATGTTGACAATTTCTTATTCTTAAAAACTATTGTGCCAATTCCTTCCCATTCCACCCCACTTTCCACATTTGAGAATGTTGGCGATGGAGAAGTAGAAGTGAATGAACAAGTAATGGCCCAACTGCACATACCATATGCTTTCTTTCGTTACAGTTTGTCATGGTCTCGAGTTTTCAGGTGCTCATGTTAACTAGTTCCATTTTACTCTTCGGTTTCAACAAACATTTCCCTCAATTATCACCATATTAGCTTATCCTTGGACCTTCTTTATTCATCTTGGATTTAGGGTTTATCGCTTTCCAGCTTATTGGGAAAAAGCAAACTCTTTGGCCTGGATTCATTATTATTTCTAAAATGACAGCTTGAGATTACTAAAGCTTGTAAGATCGTTGCTCCTTGTTTCTCTCCCTCCAATATGTTTCAGTGCCTGATAAATATCTATGACATGTTCCAATTTTCGTAGTATACAGTAATCCGGTTCCACTATACCTTCATTATTCCCCTGATTTGATGATTATGCATCTCACATGTTCATCTTCTTGTCTCACGTTCAACTATTAGATTCTAGTGGTTATATTTGGATTTTAGACGGAGTGGGGACCGTTTTGTATAATAAGAATCAGAAATGAGGAAAAGGCCAAAATTCTTTGACTTGTGGAGTTGGATAACTGAAGTAGGATTGTTGAGTTTTTAGTAGCTTATGGCATCCTAGTTTTATTTCTTTAGTTTATCTTAGACCAAATTTTTTAATTTTAATGCATTCCTGTTTTAAACTTGGACTTGATTCCTACTCGAGTTCTTGTGGCTACAACTAATTTATCAGCATGTGATATATGACATACCTAGCCATCTGCCTGTGAAAGCATAGCCGTAGAGATTTTCACCTTTATAATCTGGATAGCCAATTGGTAACACTCTAGTTGCACGGACATGTATGTTGCTTCCTTTAGTTATTTTCGATTACTATGATTTATTTGACTGAGGTTATGGCTTAGTAGCTTTCAGCCATCATGGAGGCTGGAGGTGGACGTTAGGGTTTGTCTTTATCATCCATCATAAAGTAAACAATCAAATAACAAAAACTGAACCTTGAGGATTATACGTTCCTTCCCGGGGGTTTGCCATGCTTTTTGTTCTGCTATATTCTTTTCCTGATGTTTGGGAGGACGCTCAATTATGATAGAGGAATATTCTTTAAATATGTATGTTTCCAGACAGTTGACCTGACGTACTTTGGTTTTAGTGGCATAGTATGTATCTCTTTACTAGATTGTTCTGCCATGACGTACAACTGTCTGCAGTTCAAAGCTGTTAAGTGTTACCTTGACTGCTTCACACTCGAATAATTTAGAAGTCATATGCATAATATTCTCTGGGAACGTCATGAAATGTAATTTCCCTTTTTTTCATCTTGATGCTGTGAGACTTTGTGGAGAGCAGGATCATGGAAATTTTCATTCGTCTGGCAGTTTTCTGTGGAAGTCATGCTTAGATATGCAAATTACTGCTTGAGATTTTTTTGCCTGTTGCTTGTGTATAAAAACGTTTACTGCATGATATGCACGATTTCTAGTTCACATTCAAGCAGTCATGATATATTTTACAAGAGGTGCCACAAATTTTACATGGTTTTTTTTGAGTTAGCGATCTAAAATTTGGTCTTCTTTTCTTCGAGAACCAATAGCTCCCGTTTTCATTTGCAGATCGAAGGGAAGCATAGAGACCTTTGTCGCTTAGTCATGCAATTCACACCACCTACAACACCCCCTCAGTGGCCTGGTTCAGTGTTTAGGACGTTTTTACAAAATTTGCTTTTTAAGAACAGGGGATCAGATCGTAATGTGCCACCTCCTGGAGTATCAAGCAACTCCGTTCTTGTTTCTTTGTTCACAGTTATACTCCATTTCTTGTCAGAAGGGTCTCCTATGGGCGGCATTTGTGGCTGGATGAAGGGCTCTGGAAATGGTGGACCTGATGTTGGTTTTCTTCACAGGGGTGGGCTGCAAAGTTTCCCTATTGCCTTGTTTCTGAAGAATGATCCTCATCGAGTTGACATCTCTAGGCTAGGAGGATCCTACAGCCATCTAGGAAAATCTCATCCCGTGAATGTTGTTGACCAGGAAGCAGAAGTAATTCGGTGGGAGGAAGGGTGCATGGATGATGAAGAAACCAGAACAACACATCTTAGTAGGCAAAAGCCATGTTGCTGTTCAAGTCAAGATCTTGACTTCGCACGGAGCTCGAAGGATCCCATCAGATATACGGCGAAAGGGTCTCGGGGCCATTGCAGCTCTATTCCAGAGAGAACTGCTCAAGTGGCTGCAGAATGCAGTGCTGGAAGTTTGAATGATGAAATAGCTGATAAACCCAGCACAAGTGACCAGTCTGAATCCGAGTTTGGTTATAGGCCCATGCAGCAGGTGAGGATTGTTCCAAGAGAGAGCAACTTGTCTTCAGCCACACTAAATGAAGAGGAGCTTCTTGATGCCATGCTTCTGCTGTATCATTTGGGTCTTGCTCCAAACTTCAAGCAGGTGGGAAGAAAATTTATTCCTCTCTCTCCTCCCTTTCCTGTCTAACAACTACCCTTGAGAACTGATGATCAATTTTCGTCTTTGTTTGAGGACATTGTATACAGTTATCTGATAAAACTAAATTACATTGTAGGCATCATCTTTCATTTCACATCAGTCGCAATCAATATCTCTTCTTGAAGAAACTGATAAGCAAATTAGGGAAAGAGCTACAGGAGAGCAATTAAAGCGGCTGAAGGAAGCCCGTACTCTTTATCGAGAAGAAGTTATGGACTGTGTTCGACATTGTGCCTGGTATGTTGACTGTCCAGAAATAGTTGTTTGTTCATTGAAGCAAGTATATACTTGACATGAATCTCGTTACATACATCTTATCAGCATAATTGCTTTGTTTTGCCAAATTAGATTTGAATGTTCCATAGAGGTGGTTGTGTTTTCTTATGTATGTCTATCAAACATCATGCATGAGAAATTGACATAGGATCTTATATACTTGACCAACAATAGTTTGATTAACGGTTTTTTATAGCTGAAATTTTACGATGTCCTAGAAGGATGCTACTATTTTAGGTCCCTCATTAGGCTTCCCGCTTCCACATGTTTAGAATGTATTATACAAACATTACTGTCATGTCTTCTGTTGTATATTACCCCTTCTTTTTTGTCTCTTGGTACGACAAAGAGGGTAAGAAAATTTTGCTTTCCAAAAACATTGTGCTTTTCTTGCAGGTTTGTCAGGCCTGAATTTTGCTCTTACTAAGAAATATGTTTTGAAATGAGAAGAAATACCGATACTCTGTGGTTTCCATTGTTCTCTTTTAGATCAAGTTGTTTATTTCATAAGTAGTTACTGCAAAAATGTATTGTAATGGACTGCAGAACCGCAGGGTTGCGGGTGCTTATTCTATTTGAACCTACTGAATAAGGCTTCAGCAAACCGAAACGAAGTGTTTGTTTGAAAATTTTTAAAACCGAATAAATTTTTTTCAACCCAAACCAAACTAAAACCTAGTTACAATTCAATATTTTGGTTGAAATTGAAATCTTTTGTAAGAAAGTACAAGTAAGTTAATTGTATAAGGGTACAGATTTCAACTAGTAGTACAGACTTTAAATTTAAGAGTTGTACATCGTTGGTCATTCTATCTTTATTGGAATTTAAAGTGTTCTTAGGGTCAGGGTTATTTCACTGGTCATATATGAGGATATGTGGGTATATTAGATACAGGTATTACTGTTTGGGTTAACCAAAAGTTTGTATTTTGGGTCGAACCCGAATCCTGACCTAAAGACCAAACCAAAATTGCCAATTTTCCAACCAAAAACCTATAAATAACCGAACTATTTTTGTTTCTTTAAGTCTGATATTTCAATTGATAATGAGCACCCCTATGTGGGGTGCTGTGATGTTGTAACATGTTTACTACATGAATAGTGGTAGCATGTTTGCTATTAAAGTATGTGATATCCCTCATCGTATGTGGGATAATTTGTGACTGGCCTTATTAGACTCTGCCCATGTACTCATAAGTACCAAGTTTGGCTAGTCCTTTTGTGGGAGGCGTTGCCCTGTGATGGGGCTGTGGATAGTGTTGTTACAAAGTATGTGTAGCATTGGACAAGTTTGGTAATTTTAGTGTATTTTCTTTCAGATTTATTAATTCAAAGGCCAGCGTATAATGTCATTATGTAGTCTATGAAAGGGATTTTCGTTATTGGGGACAAACTTTTCTAATGGCATAGATAGTAATGTATCAATTCCTTCTATGAACTATAGAGGTTTATATTCTTGGATCTGTCAAGTTGTCCTATATTGTTGGAGTCTTCATGTAAAGCCCTTGTGGCAGTAGTTATGGCTTTCATTTCCTTTATATTAATTAAAACTATATTTAGGATCTCAAAATTGATATTCTTTTTAGAAGTTGCATTCTACACTTTTCTTGTTTGTACTTCTGTTCGTTATTATCAATTTATGTGAGAAGAGTTGATCTAGTAGTTTATTGATTAATTTTTTATTCTTTTCATTTACTTTGTCTTAGGTACCGTATATCTCTTTTTTCTCGTTGGAAGCAAAGGGGAATGTATGCAACATGCGCGTGGATCGTTCAATTGCTTCTGGTTCTTAGCAAAGTGGATTCAGTCTTCATCTACATCCCTGAATTTTATTTGGAATCTCTGGTAGGCGAATTTCTTCTCTTTCAGCAGAGTGGTTGTCCTGTTTAGAGTTGATATGTAGTTTGTTTTTGCAAGATATTTGTTAGTTTAGCTGTGGATAAAGCAATTAACTTACCAGTTAGTTATCTTCTGACAACTCAAGGTTGAGAGTCTATAGTATACATCAGATTTATTTCGGTTCTTCTTACATAGTTGACCATGAATAAATTGGCAAAATTTGATCCTAGCTATGCATGTCACAAAAACAAAACATGCTAGACAAATTGTTCCGTAGAACTCCCCTGCATAATAAAGTCCATCTGAATTATATACTTCCCTGCTATGAAGCACCGGTGCGGTAGTTTGGGGGAAGCACCAACACGGGGTGCGCAACAATTGCGGGTGCGAGTCGGGTGCGGCATGGGTGCATGTCCGAAACTATTTTTTTTTTCCAATTAATTTTCTGGATCTGGGGTGCGGCTCGGAGACGCATCCTGGGCTTTTTGGCAGAGAGTAGAAGAATAAGAAGAAAGAGAAGGAGGAGAAGAGAAGAAATAACCTCCGCCGGACCGGCGAGGGACTTCCGGCAGGAGAGGCGACCGGCGAGGGACTTCCGACAGGAGAAGCTACGGCCCTTCCTTGCTGTCAATGTTGTCTATGTCTTCTGACGGCTGTGTTATGAGATAGGGGCATAGGGTTTCTATCAAATTTTATGTTTATTATGTTTAACTCCCAGCTCTATTGACAATCTTTTAAAATAGCCCCCACTACTTTCAAAAAATACTTGAACTTCTACAAACTTTGTCATACTTGGCTATGCACTTTCAATATTTCTAAAGCAGCCCACCAAATTAACAAAATATCCTATTGTTTGTCTAAAATAACATTTATTTTTGTTACATACAAATAATAAATGTTAATAGATTTTTGCCGTATCCCTGCCGCACCCGTATCCTATTTCTTGAAAAAATGACGTATTCGCGTATCTGCACCTGTATCGCATCCGCACCAGAACTGGAATCCGTGCTTCTTAGCTTCCCTGAAACTACACCTACTCCCACCTATTCCTGCCCTTTTCTCCTCCCAGACTTTCTATTTTTTTGCATGCATATGGTCCAAGAGATGATCCCCACATATACAGGGTGGAACTTAGTGGTGATGTGTTATTTTGTTTTTATCTAATTAGGGCCTATCTGCTATCGTCACCACTTGATAAATTTTAGTCCTAGTCTAAGTTGAATACCTGGGTACTGGCCTAATAAATGTTTACATGTTACAAGCTTTAGCCCCTTATGTATAATGCTTTTTATTTTTATATGCTTTTGATTTTTATTTTAGAAGATGCTTCCACAGTATTCTTTAGTTGATTTTTTAGGTCACTTGCAGGTTGACTGCTTTCATGTGCTGCGTAAGAGTGATCCTCCATTTGTTCCCAATGCAGTATTCATCAAGAAAGGACTTGCTTCTTTTGTACGTTTGGTTACTCCTTTTCCAATTATGATATTCTGCAGTATCAATGAAGGCATGGGCTCATGTGGACATTGTTATTGAATCTTGTGCTTGAGTAGTTCTTTTCTGGATAGATGCATAAATTGGAAGCTTTTCAAGTGAGATGTCATGTATAGGACACCTGCACACGCGCGCGCGCGTGTACGACATGTATAGCTATCTATATACGTAGATTATGCTCTATATGTAGTTATATAAGTATGTTCATATATATATATATATATATATATATATATCGATATAGATACACAAATAGAGGTGTCAAATGGACGGGGCTTGGGCCGGCCCAGCCCAAGCCCATCGGGCCTCCAGCAAAACGGGCCTGGGCCGGGCCGGAATGGGGGATATCTGGGCCCAGGACCTGGGCCCAACATTTAGGGCCAGGCCCGGGCCCAAATTTTTTTACTTTTTTTGGTGCATTTTCTTGTTATTCAAAGTAAATGCTTTAATTACGATAATTTGTTATTACTTAAGCAAATTGTATTCTAGGCATGTCCAATATTCACAATTTAACGAATCTAATCTTTCTCCTTTTATTTCATTATAAGTCATATACATTGAAGATAAATGTGTTTATAGGCCCTCCTCCTTTTATCTGGGCTTGGGACCGGCTACTTGTAAAAAAACAGGCGAATTTACCTATTTTTTTTATATATACGGAAAATATCTATCTTGCTTGTAAAAACTTATTATATTATATATATATATATATATATATATGTATGGAAAAAAATTATATTTTGTGAGAAATTTTATTCTTAAAACTTAAGAGAAGGAAAATAAAAAAAATTACCTAATCATCCGGAAGTACTTCAACATCCGAGTCACTGCTCTCTCCTGATCATCAATCGGTTTATCTTGCTCGCGGTATTTCGCATCAAGATAATCCTTCCAACATACACATAGCTCGAGCGACTCGGGGTTAAGACGATTCCTCTTGTCATCCAAAACCCTCCCGCTTGCTAAAAATGCCGACTCTGAAGCAACCGTGGAGGCTTGCACTGGCAGCTATGTTACATGGACTCTTCGATTTGTGTGAAGTACCGGTGTCGGACACTCGACACTTGGACATGGGTATGGAATATGCGTCCGACACATCTCATAGGATATGCCATTATGATACTATCTTATAGTCTTTTGTTTAATTAGTTATTGTTTTGAGATGAGACAAATTGTCAATTAAAATCAAATGCATCACAAAAAACACCTTTTTGCCTTAAAAATAACTAAAAAGCAATAACAAATTTGAATATTTTGCTGTGTCCCCGTGTCTTGCGTTTTCAAAATTAGACGAGTCGGACCCTTGGACATGTATCCGATCCTGACACTCGTACCGAGTCCATGTAACATAGACTGGCAGTACATCCCGTGCAATTTGAGCTAAAGTTTTATACATGTTTTGATTTTGTTTCCAAAAATTTAACAAATTAAAATTAACCTGTTCTTGCATTGATAAATCAGCATAATGATCAGTATTTGAATATACACCAATCTCATTAAAAGAGGAAAAAGTAGACGAACCTGCCGAATTAGAAGTACCTTCACCTGGTAGTTGTCTTGCTACTAGATGTTCAAAGCCCTTAAGGTATGGCGCATAATACCTCTCAGCAGTCGATGATGAAGCTCGTCCGCGCACGTCAGCAGAATTACGATAGAGGTTGAACAGTTCCTCAAATGTCTTGCTCACTTTTGCTGTGAGTGCGGTTGTGTCCTCTACTGGGTAGCACATTAATATCGATATCTCTTGTATCGAGACGTTCACGCCATGCAACTTTAACCTAGGATCTAAACAAGTAGCAACAGCAAAAACAACAGGCAGTTCACTCCAATATTTATTAAACTTTTTATCCATCACTTTTACTATTTCCTGAAAGGGTCCTATATATCTCCATTTTGATAACATTGTAGCCATCTTGAGAATTTCTATTACAGCGAGAGGAGAGGTGGGATAGTACGTACCAGACAATAAATTGGTAGACGTGTAAAATACCTCCAAAAATTCAGCTAGGTATGTGGCCATCTGCCATTCCTCTTGAGTTGGCAAGCCGGCTGGGAACAAGGTTAGTAGAAAATGCGTATAGACTTCTCTGTATGCCAGAATGTGTAAAAGCATATGGTATGTAGAGTTCCACCTGTGGACCACATCTGTAACTGCTCTCCTGCGAGGCATATTATATTCAACACACAACGTTTTAAATTGTTGTGTTCTCGGACTCGAACTATTAACATACGCCGTCATACCCCTCATTTTGACAAGAATATCTCCTGCAGCAGCTAAACCATCTTGAACAATTAAATTAATTATATGACAAACACAACGAACATGAAATAATTTACCAGAAAGTACAGGTTTGAGGCTCTCCTGTAAAGCATCAACAGCAGCTGTATTGTTAGAAGCATTATCAAAACTAATACTCATAATCTTATCCTTTAATTTAAACGTGGTACATGCTTTTAATATAATACTAGCAATGTTCATTCCATCATGCGGAAAAGGAAAGAGCTCGAAAGCGATGATTCTCTTGTGCATAATCCAATCTGCATCAATCCAATGGGCCGTCACACAAGTATAACTAACAAAAGTAAACGGAGATTGCCAAATATCAGAAGTAAGACTAACTTTACCGTCAAATTTATCGAAATAATCGATCAGGCGTGCTTTAGCAGCATTATACTGTCGGAGTGCATCGGATCTAGTTGTGTTTCTATGAACCTTTTTGTACAAAGGTTGAACGTATGTGTTCATATATCTAGAGTGCTTAGCATTATCGGCAAAAGAAAAGGCTTGTTCATCGTGAATAACAAATTCAGCGAGACCGTCTCTTTGCTCTCGCTGATTATAAACAAATAACTTACCGTCAAAAGATAACTGCGTTTGGGTAGGTTCGACGTGGCCTTGTCGAGGTGCACACTGAGGGTAATGCCTGTTAAGATGTCCATTACCACTACCAGACGAAAATAATTTAGCACAGTACTTACATCGAGCTTTTCGGATGCCGTCCACCATAACTTCATCAAAATGATTCCAACACTCGGCTTTCTTTTTTCCCCTTTTGGACTTCTGGCTCATTACCGGAGGCATTGCTCGGCCCTTCTTCATCATGACCAGGCATAGGGTTAAGATTATGCCACGGAGTAGTAGCTTCGCCAACCGAGCTGCGTCCTTGACTATAATGCGGGGGGTCTTGATCAGGCGTGTATTCAAGATCTGGAATGTTTTGATTGAACTCCCAATTGGCTTGGGTATCTATCATACAGCCTGTACTCATTCGTCCAGGAACGAATGGTTGTGGTGGTGCTTGGATTGGTGTTTGTGATGGCCGTGGTGCTGGCGCTTGTGCTGGTGGTGGTGTTTGTGATGATGATGATGTTTTTCGTGATGATGATCCACGCTTCAGTTTCTTCAGTAATCCAGCCATATTTGACGCTAAACTTTTTTACTAGATTGGAAAATAAAATTAGTAAGAGTAACTAAATACACAAGTATAAAAGCAGTAATTAGTAATTAGAAATAACAATTAAAAGAATTAAAGAGTAACAAATGAATTACTGAGGGTAATTCGAAATTGGAGAGAGTTAGTAATTAAAAAAATTTAGTAATAGTAATTGATAAATATAAAAATTCACTAATTACTAATAACTAGACAGAAGAATTAGAGAGTAACAAATTAATAAGAGGAGTCGTTAGTAATTAGAATTTAGCAAGAGTAGTAATTAGTAAACAAGAGTACTAATTAGCAAGAGTAGTAATTAGCAAGAGTAGCAAAGCTTGTAGAAATGTAGAATGTTTATATAAGAGAGTAAGAAGATTGGTGTGAAAAATTAGAGAGAAATGGTGTGAATTTATAGATTTTTGAAACTTCACAAAAGACCAAAATACCCCTAAAAACTATCCGTTTATAGTTGTTGGGGAGGGTAAGAGTGTAAAAACCTTAAAAGAGTTGAAAAAATTAACTTGGACCAAAATACCCCCAAACTAGCCGTTATTTTGCTGTTGAGGAGGGTAAAAGTGGAATTTAGGGGCAAAAAGGGGAATAAAACCGTTGGGGGGAAGTTGAATTTGAAAAGTATAGAACCGGGCTAGATCCGGGCCGGGCCAAACCCGGGCCACTTCCGGGCCTCGGTTCGGGTCGGGCCAAACCCGAGCTTTTTTGGGCCGGGCCTGGCCCGGGCTTTTTCTCGGAATTTCTGGCCTGGTTCAAACCCAGGCCCTAAGCCCTAAAATAGCGGGCCTTCACTGTTCACTCACGGGGCCGGGCCAGCCCGGGCTAGAACCGGGTCTGGCCAGCCCGCGGGCCGCCCGGCCCGTTTGACAGCTCTATACACAAATATAGGGAGCTATCCTATAAAGGGCTGGCAACATAACCAATTTCCTAACACATCTCTGCCATCCTTTGTCTACGACGCGGATGGTCAAATTTATAGTTTTCATCACCTTTGAGTCCTATCTACTGCATTATCTAGTGGATGGCATCTTTATGGAAATACTCTCGTCCCCTTTCTTCGTATTGGTGGTTCTGTTTGCGACTTCCGCTGCCACTGAGCCATCCTTCTCTATAGCTTGTTGAATAATTGCTGCTGCTCCTAAACCACCCAAGTTACAAGCTTGATTTGGAATAAAGATAGACCCACCTGCCATTAATACCCAACAGAAGAAGCTTGATTTGTCGTGATTTAACCTGCAATTTATCACCCAATTCATCATTCCAAAACAACATGGGAGGTTTATTCCGAATTTAAAACATGAACACTGTGCTAACGAAATTGGCCAGAATTGGGCACTGCAATTTTGCCACTACCGAAATTGTCCACCACGGCCTTAAATCCCCATTAACGGGAGTGGAAGCTTGATTCTGCAATGTGCCTCTGTGTATGAGACCCATTTTGGATCAATTTGACGGTGAATCAAACATCCTCATGCTGTCGTCGTTGCGATTGTCGAATTAAACGTTGCATTACAATCCAATGTCTTAGAGCTCGTTTGGGATTGATTCTGAAAAGTAGATTTCAACTTAAAACTCGATCAATTTTCAAAATTAGATTGAATCTACTTTAAGTAGAATCAGTTTGCTGTTTGACAAAAGTAGTTGTAAACTAGATTAAAGTTACCATAAGTCCTTAAGTGTTTTGGTAAACGTGCTTAAATCAGCTTCGCTACGACAAAATGACCATAGAGGACATTCAACAAATAAGTTTATAATATCCAGTTAGAAAGGTAATGTTAACGTAACTTTCATCTGTAAATAACTATAATATATAAATATAAATAAACTATCTGAAAGTTATTTTTACCCACTTACAAAAGTTGTTTGTATCTTATTTAAAATTAAAAGCACCCACAGTCCCAATTAGTGCTTATAGTACAATAAATTTCCCAAATTAGTTACAGGGTATAAGATGTCTTTTTCTGAGCTTTTTCTGAGAAATATGAGGATACTATGGTAAATAACCCGGTCATAAGAAAAGTGATTATTTCATAATCTTCACTTTCCAGGATTATGGATTTAATCAATTTTTAGCTTTTTGAGGCAGATTAAATCTCTTAATCTTACATACCTGATTTAATCTAGACTAAATGTTTGACCATCCCAAAATCAATCCCAAACACCCTGTTAGGCTTGTTCTCTTTTTCTGCGTTCTAGCGGATGTGAATTGATTGGATTCCAGAGGTAGGTTGCCAATTCAGTGAGCAGAGCATACCGGAAATCTCTTCGTGATGTGCTGCTTGTGTTGGACATTGACAGGCTTTGAAAAAGAAGATCTGTTCCGTCCATGGGTGAAGAATGGACATCCAAATTATTGCTGGCAAGTTATGGAACTTGCCAGTGCATCCTGCGGATCAGCTCCCATATACGTATATACATTGGCTTGGCTAACATTCCCACCAATAAGAACCAAATAGCGGCCTCCCCATGAAGACAAAATTATTTCTGCAGTCAATTTATAGACTGCATTTGTAAGGGCATTTTTGAACATTCAAACATCAATTGCTCCTCCTTTCTAAAGTTCCATCTCTTCCCTTATCAGAGTCGAAGCTGCCAAGACGGGATGTAGGCATGATCACCGTCACTTCTCCCACCATCTCTCCCCGACCAAATCACCATTACTGACGAGATGAAACCAAATGGTGGAATTTGTGTGCAAGTGTTTGGGGGCGGGGGTTAAAACTGTACTCCACAGTTGCCGAGAGCTCGAGACACATGTAGTTTGGCATCTTTGTCCTTTGCTTCAAATTGTTATCATATTTTTGTTGGCATCATCAGGTCCATGCGTAAACAGCGACTTAGTGCAACAGAAACCATGCTAGCTAGCAGCGACGGCAGGTTGATGTGAAAAAAAAAGAAAAAGCGATAGATGTAGGGTTTGGGTTATGAATAGCGTCAAATGACAAGCTTACCCTCATTCAATGAACAATTTAAGCTTTTAATGTGTCCAAAAAGAGTACTGTAGTTGCTAAATGCTGCTTATAGGTGCAGAGGTTCGCTTTTCCCTAATCTCAAAGTGTTCCCTCCTACCGTGTCTTTCCGTCTCAATGTTGAGGATTTTCTCTATGCTACTAACCTATAGGAAGGATGTGAATGCAAACTATACTTATCTTTGCTTTTCTCCTAGTCAAATCTTTACTACTCCTATTTTGTCCATTATCTTCAATATTGTTAAAACTGTGGTGTTAGCATGTTGGATATACTTAATAGATGTGGAGTTCTAAGCAAATTGTTTTGGAATGTCTTATTGATCCGGTAACTTTTGTCGTTACTCATTTCAACGACCCACGGATGTCAAGTGCAGAATCAAGAGACCTTCTTCTCCAACATATTTCTGTCGCGGCTCAGTACAAGGAATTTTTGGTTGCTTTTGAGAGCAATGAATCTGCAACACAGAGGATGCCATGACAGTGTTACCAGAATTTGATAACTAATCCTGGATTCCTGTCACAAATATACTTATATGGTTTTGCAGGGTTCTGGCTTTGGTTCTTCTGTGGTTTGCGGATATCCACAGAGTTTTGCCTCGACATCCTTTGCTTCAAATTATTATCAATTTTTTGGTGGCATCCATGGAGATCATCGGGTCCACGCGTAATCAGCGACTTAGTGCGACGGAAACCATGCCAGTAGCAGTGGCAGGGCGAATGAGAGAGAATTAAGCGATAGATGTAGGGTTTTGGTTATGAATAACGCCAAATGACAAACTTATGCTCATGGAATGAACAACTTAAGCTTTGTAAGTATGGGTATTTTGCCAAAATTGATGGGGTAGTTGCTAAATGCTGCTTATAGGTCTGAAGGTTAGCTTTTCTCCAATCTCAAAGTGTTCCCATCCTATTCCATAGTTCCTCCTCGATATTGAAGATTTTTTCTATGCCAGTAACTTATAGGACGGATGCGAAAGCAAAGTATGCTCATTGTTGCTTTTATCCTGTTTATGTCTTTAATACTTCTATTTCGTCCCTGATCTTCAGTATTGTAAAACCTCGAGTATTAGTATGTTGGATATACTGCATAGGTATGGAGCTCTAAGAATATTCTTTTTGACTGTCGTTGATCAGGTAACTTTCGTGGCTACCCACTTCAACGACCCACGAATATCAAGTGCAGAATTGAGAGACCTTCTTCTCCAATCTATTTCTGTCTTGGTTCAGTACAAGGAATTTCTGGTTGCTTTCGAGAGCAATGAATCTGCAACCCAGAGGATGCCAAGAGCATTGTTATCAGCATTCGATAACAGATCCTGGATTCCTGTCACAAATATACTTCTTCGGTTGTGCAAGGGTTCTGGCTTTGGTTCTTCTAAGCATGGAGAGTCGTCATCAACTTCTGTTGCTTTTCAGGTCAAATGACGAACCCTGTGCCTAACTTCTTAAACTTATTCTTTTGTTTTCTCTCCATAACTCTTCCTTTTCTTTGTGATTTTTGGATTTTTTTTATTTGATAGAAATTGCTGCGCGAGGCTTGCATTCAGGACGAAGAATTATTCTCAGCTTTTCTGAATCGTCTGTTTAACACTCTCAGCTGGGCGATGACTGAATTTTCAGTTTCAATTCGAGAAATGCAAGAAAAATACAAGGTTGAATGGTGTTGAACGTTGACTTTTTTGGTCTGGTTACTACTATAACTATCCCACCTGATTTCATGAACAGTACATTTGACTTGAGTGAGCAAATACTTGCCATCTGACTCATTGGTGCTGCTTTTCCGATAAAGGAAATTGGTCTCTAATTGCCTTGAGATATGAATTACTTTAGGTTTCAGCATGAGAATATGCTTGGTAGGTTTATTCCTTATGTTTTTGAATGCAAACCTTATGAAAACTCTAAGGGTTACTGCATACATATATGCAGTCAAGTAATTTGGCGGAGGGATCACTTTTTGAATTTTGGCCATAGGTCACCCCCTATGATGCACAGGTGCTTCATTTCGGCGGAAGTACCAGCACCAGTTGTGTATCAGGTGTGGGACGCATTGGGTGCGTGCCAAAATTATTTATTTTTTGCACTAATTTTCTTAAATTCGGGTGCGGCTTGAATGCTGCAGGGACACAGCTGGGACACACATCAGGTACTTGAAGGCTCCAAGCGTATAGTTTTGGAAGAGCTTTATATACTTCGTTGCTACTAAGAAAAAACGATGGTCTTAAGCTTTGCTACTTTTGAAACTAGTGCTACTTGACTTTTTTGTAGTAGGCAATTTTTGGTAGTAGAATGTTGATCCTAAGGTGTTAAAATATTATCATTTCTCTTATGCACTTCTAGGTTTTAGTTTATGCATATACCTTTTCTTGTTCTTAATATAACATTTGATATATCCCTGCGCACCGTTTCTTCCTTTTTTTTTTTTTGTTGAAAAATTGCTTATCCGCGTATCCGCAACCATACCCGAGTCTGTCTTCTTAGGTTACATCGTAGAGTCGCTCACAAGTTATATTGATAGCTTAGTAAAATTATGGAATCTTCATGAATAAGGTAAAACATTCAAATGTTATTCCAGGGGTACACGAGGTTCCTTTTTCTTTTTCTCAAGAAGGTCCACGTGAGAGCTTAGTTTGCAGGTCCTGATATCTGAAGGTTCCAGGTACCTTCTGTGTTCTATAGTTGTAGGTGAGGAGGCTCTTTAGGAGTCAGGAGTCATTCTAGGTAGTGCGGCTGCGAGGAAGATATGTATACCTTTTTACGTGACCATCACTTGTTCTAGGTTGCCGATATTCTAACAAGTTTTCTGCCACTCAACTCTCTGGGCCACACTGAGACTGAGTTCCAGTACCCTATAATAGTAATATGCGTTGGTTAGCATTCTGTTTATGATGCATTATGCCCCCCTAATACCGGCACACTTTTTGTCTCTTTGTAATGGACAACACTTTGTTACAAGTTTGTAACTGTTTGCAATCTGGTTTGTATTTTGTGATATACTATCCTCTCCTCAAACCCCATGCCATCACGTGGTGTTTACAAAATTTTCATTACCACTTTTTCAGGTCATGGAGTTTCATCAGAGAAAATGCAGTGTGATATTTGACCTCTCGTGCAATCTGGCTAGGGTACTAGAGTTTTGTACTCACGAGATCCCTCAAGCATTCCTGTCTGGGACAGAGACGAACCTTCGTAGATTAATAGAGCTAATTGTCTTCATTCTGAACCACTTGACTTCAGTGGCTGATCCTGAATTTTTAGACTTGTAAGTCTGTTGAATGACTTTTAGCAGGTTTCTCAAGTATCATCAATTTACTTCTGGGAAGAGCTCATCTTCTAAATCTTCATCAGTTGCAGCATTAGTTACTAGACAGATGTGGGAACTTCTAATATTTAAACCTTAGTTGCACAAAGCGGGGGCGGGGAAGCGTAAGCACCAAGAAGAATCTGAGGTTGGGAGCGGCTTGAATAAATAAATGCGTAAAGAGTATTATCATTTGTTTAGCATAGTTTACATAGATAGCAACAACAGACAAGGAGACTTTAAGGACTTGAAGAAAGAGAGAAACAAGGAATTGAGTTGAAAAGAGCTTGATTTTCATGTATTCTATCACTTGTTCCATGCATCTCTATCCAACCAGCGGAATCGAGTTCCCATCTTAGCTTGGGACGAGATCCCATGGAGCTCCTAACTTGGGATCGCAAAAGCGAGTTTCCGAGAGAGAAACGTCACCACATTAGGAGTTTCCTGCAACTAAGATTTAAACCTCTCATTCAATTCCATGATTTTTCTGCAGGACGCTTAGAAGACCGGGTCAGTCTCCAGAGAAAGTAAACAGGGGCATGATCTTAGCACCTCTTGCTGGCATCATCTTGAATTTGTTGGATGCTAGCATGCGGACTGACTGCAGGCAGCAGGATGATATTGTAAGCGTATTTGCAAATATGGACTGCCTCGACACTGTTCTTTGTGGATTCCAGTACCTGATAGAGTACAATTGGGTAAGTATTAAACCCGCTTCTCCTATCTCTTGAGACGTTCAGGTTTATACAGCGTGCTTCTAGATAGATTGATGGCGTACATGAAACTATCGAGAAAAGGTCCTTTAAAGCAATTGAGAATTGAATCCACTTCAAGGCACCTATTTCTAAAATCAGACAGTTGAATTCATAGTTCGTAAAGTCCATTTCATGTTATTAAGTGGTAAGTTTTAGTTGGCTGGGTTCAGGTAGGTTTTCTTTATATTCCACAATGCAGAGGTTGTGTGTGTAGTTTTACTTTGTAGGTGTAAAGGTTACCTAGCCTCGTCGTAAGCTGTTTGTAAGCATGCATGTCACCTACTTGCTTGTCACCTTTTTGGGGTTCCTTCAACCTTAAGGACTTGGCTACGAAGGAACCTCGTTTGTCCTAGCTTAAAATAAGGCTGCAATGTTTCAGTTTGGGGAAGAATTGATGAGGTAGAGAATTTTCAGCTTTATGCTTCTTGGGACGTGATGATTCTTGCTTTTGGGTGTGGTGCTCAAGAACCATAGGTGTGACGTCTACGGGTCACTAGGAGTGATTCCGAGTGATTTATTCTTCTCATCCCTAAGAGTGATGCCAAAGGATCTCTAGGAGCGGTTCTTAGAGTTATTTTCTAGTCTTTATGATTTCATTCTGCACCTAAATTCTAGAAAAATCAGATCCACAATCATTTCCCCCGTCCTGCACGAGAGATATTGCGAAATATTGTTCTTACAGAATTCCTTATCCTTGATTTCTTAAAGACATTTAATTGCTAATTTCTACGATTATCCATGCACGAGGTTTGATAGGCCACAGCTATTAGCACCTGTGGTGACTAAACGCAAGTGTCGCATGTCAAACTACATTGTAACTTAATGGCAAAAGTTGTCTTTGAACAGTATAAATAATTGTCTGCTTTAGAATGTTTCTTACTTGCTTTCAAAAGTTAAGACACACTGAAGGGATGCAATCCCATGCACGCACTATGCAGACAAAAAACTTTGAAAATTGAGAGTTATAATCTCACTGAGTATTTACAGTCATTTTAATTTTTTTTTTCTGATAAGTAAAACTGTTAAAAATACATTTTTTTAGAGTATTTGAATAAGAGTCGCTTGCGGAAGCTTGGACTCCTCACCCAGAGGTCCCAGGATTAGGACCTGGCTCTGATACCAAGGTGAAGTGTACATATTTATGGGTATTATTATTAGTTTACAGTAGGAAAGGAGATAAAGATGCTCCCAAAGTATCTTGAACACTGTTCCATTGTTTGTTGCTGTTTCTTAGGAACCACTGACCTAAGCAATGACATTGCACGTAGGTAATGCCGTCTTTTACCCGTACTATGAAAGCATAGGTTCCTGTCTAGGTGGCTGCCCAATTATAGAAACAGAATAGTCCACCACAGTCCACCCTTCACCTAAACCAAAGGGGTCACGAAGTTTTAGAGTGATGTTGAGGACATTGCGTCAAAGCACCACTGAAGAAAGGAGTCAGTTTTCTTTGGAGAGAGAAATGGAGTCGAGTTATATTATTCAGTGGTCCTTAAACCGTTGGATCGGAGGGAGCTAATGTGATGGGGACCCCCACTGAATATTTTCTCAGAAGTCGGACAATTATGTCATGCGGAAGGAATCTTCTGCACGTGGAGATAATTAAAATGGGACCAGATGCATCTAAGAGGAATATAAACCAAGACCTTGGTGAACCAGAGGTCTGCATGTTAAGTACCCCTCTTCTCTTAAGCTTAAGCTTAAGCTGTTAAAGATTTGACCCAATAATGTATATCGTGCTAACAAACAATAGTCCTGTTTGGAATACATTTTTGGTTGACTGAACATGCAAAAAAGTGTCCTCGAATGTAGATGCTTTTAAATGACGCTGGGTCCCGGTGTATACTGAGATAGCTCATACGCAAGCTTAAGTTTGTTGAAGGACCTTTTTATACATGATGGACCGACGACCAGGTTGCTTAAGATTTTGGTTAGTGTTGAGTTCCATCGTGTGTCTTGGGCCTTCTGTTGTGGACTCTGCTCCCTGTCTTGGGCTTGCACAGGTTCTCCAGCACAATTATACCGGCTTGCCACGGGCTTTGTCGGACCTCACAAGGACGATGCCAAGTAATAACAATGGAAACACCGCGAGTAAGATCGGACTGTGTTAGGAGGTGTTACAACTGATGCATGGTACACTGGAGACGTGGCGACTGCCTTTGTTCAGATAATGGAAAGGTTTGTTGATGCGTTAGTATCAGCTGTACTGGGGGAGATTCTTGTGTCACGATGCAAAGGTGTAAACTAGAGTTTGGTGTAAGCTGGGAAGACATTTTTACATAATGGAGCAGGACCTCGTGCATTTGGCTCAGTGTGTCTTGAGTCTCGACTTTGGAATAGCTCCCGATCTTATGTCCAGAAGCTTAACTTTATTTCCATCAGGTCAAGTTTCGAAGAAAGCATATGTAGTTGTTATTCCTTCTTCATCTCCTTGCTTGTTTTTTGAAGATTGGGGTCTGTTTTTATCTTTATTTAGTGGTTAGGAGTATATGACCATCTAATCCAGTTTATTAAATGTTTCCTTTACTTTTTGTTTGTTTAATTCATTGGCTGGCATCTTCAAAATGAGGTAAATTGCTGCACAATGTCTAGGACAGTTGTCAATTGCCTTCCCTCCGGGTTTCCGAAAAGTTTTGGTTTTAGCCTTAGTGTGGGTAATGGGTATGGTACTGGCCTGCATAGCAGTGTTTCTAGGTGTAGTTCATACTATTGTGCACGGGCCTGTGGCTCGAGTATCCTTTGTTTTACTTTTCATCTGTTCTTCATTTCTGTGAAAAGGAAACTTGTCGTGCATTTATATCTTAGTGGGGGCTTGTGTTGAGATTCTTGAATCCCGCCCCTTCTATCTATGCTAACACTTTGCATCATTTGCCAGGCTGGATCTGTCAAGGGGGATGCCTCTCTCTCAAAGCTGAGGCAGCTAGAGGAATTTTCAAGCCTACTTCTGTGTCAAACGGAATCTCAGGATGTTAAGAGGATAGGGTGTGAGGGAGAAACAGATGGTGATGATAGCATGTGCTGCATCTGTTATGCACGTGAAGCAGATGCCCAGTTCGTACCATGTTCCCACGTATCTTGCTTTGGCTGCATCTCAAGGCATCTTCTTAATTGCCAGAGATGTTTCTTTTGCAACGCAACCGTTACTGAAGTTGTCCGGGATAATCCGAGGACAGCTCAAGTGTGGAGCTTTTCTTCTCTCACTGGCGACGAGTCATCAGTTGCTGGGGTTCGATGATAGTATGAAAGGGTATATATCTATAGGGTAGTTATTTTTGTTTAGAAATATATTGATAGTTAGACAAGGCGTCTCTATGGTTAAGCTGAAAATGCTGGGGTTGGGAATTTTGTAGGGAAAGCTGAGGGCATTATTTTGTATATATGAGATGTAAATGGAAGGAAAATGTTTCACGAGTCTTTTTCTCCCCTCTTTTTGAGGGGTTTTGGGGGTATAGTTAAGTTCAGACTTTAGTAGTAGCAGCTAATTTCGGGCATGTCTGCAATCTGTCAGTACATGTAGGGAGACTCCTTGTTTTGGCAAAACATATGTAGGGAGAAGTCACATATGTCATGTTTTCTTTGAAAAACGTCCTCCCAGGTGGGCCTTTTGGTGGAGATTAAACCTGTGGCAAACTTCTCTTACTCCGTTACGCAACTAGTCAGTCCATATGTACCAGTACACTTGGCCATATCCCATCTCTTACAGGACAGGTTCACTCGGCTCAGAAACGGGAAAAACTTTAATATATATTGTAAGTAAAATGTAAATTTAATCATATTAACCAACGGACGCATCCAACTCCAGTGTGTCGTGGACGGTGATTGACACAACAATGGCACAGATAGTGACAAATGATCTCGGCGAGTTGACCAGATAATAGCAGGCAGATAGACAATCCTTCTTGGCCTTCAACTAGCGCTTAGAGATTATGAACAATTTTCTGAAATCGGACGAAGAATGGATCCGAGTAGATGGACATTGGCCTTGTCGACCAGATCCCGATGATGCCCCCCCACCCCCCGTCCTTCCGCACACGCCTTTGTTAAATTTCGTTGCCACTAGGCCACTTCACTTCATAAGCCACTATCAGCGGGAACAGTTGCCGTCATCGTTGGTTTTGTTGTTGCCTTTTAAGAATGGGTGGAGCTGACGAGGAACTCGTTGTCAATATGGATGGTGATGGAGATGGCCAATTGACAAATTGCTAAAATTTAATTGGGTTGTGATACAACCTCAGCAAAGATGACATGGAATTACCGTGGCAACTAACGTGGTATTAACGTGGCAACCAAGTGTTTCTCATATGAAACGTGAAGATAGGACCGCTAACCTGATATCACCGTTACAACCAAGGTTTTCTCTTCTGAAATGTGAAGAAAGGGGGCAGAGAGAGAGATCTCTTCTTTTGTAGCGAGAAAATGTTATGGAAAGTCAGATACCCTTAATCGAGCTGGGCATACCTAAGGCCATGTTTTTTTTCCCCTTCGAAAAGAGGCAAGAACCTTATCACTGATATCATAGTTATAAATACCGTACCGGAGTGCGTACCGTTTTCTCCACGAAACGGTACGTACCGGTACCGATACCGTCTCAAGATTTTCATCAACAATATCTATTTGTATTATTTATTCACCAGCGAACTAAAAATATACACACACACTCACACACACACACACATATATATATATATATATATATATATATATATATATATATATATATATATATTTATTTACTTACAACTCTTCTAAAATAAATTGTTTATCTTATGGAGCTTGATATACCATAATTTTCAAATAAGCTAGTTTGTTAAATAATAATATCTTTGGGTTCAAGAATAAGTTGTTTTTGTGTATCTGCATGTATGTGCGCGAGCGAGTGTGTGTAAAGTAGTACATCATATTGATGAAAGAATATGATCAAAGTTTACAGATATGAAGTAATCAAAGATAAGTAAATATTGAAAACTTATCAGGAACGATTTTGCAAATTGTAATGAATTTTATGAGCAGAAGGCTACAAAGGTTTTGATTAGTATAATAGAACTTAGAGTGTCTTTATATTTAGTCTTTATATGGTCAATTTATAAAATTTCTAATAAAATTTGTTACTTTTACATTTTTTAAAGGAACCAGTACAAAAGTACAAAACACAATATCTCGGCTGGTATCACCTGTACCGGCCGGTACAACCGGTACCGAGCCATATTTTGACCGGTACAAAATTTAAGGGATACCGTACCAACAAAAGGCAAAAACGGTACGTACCGGCCGGCACGATATTGATAACTATGAATTAAACATCACTCCTTAGACTGATCCCTTTTAACATACTCAAGCCATTTAAATTTTACAATATACTACAAAAATATACTATACTACCATATTATAAATGTCTCATTCCACAATTAATTGGTCTTAACAGCATAGCATTGTTCGTTGTCTCGAACCTCGTGCATCCACGCCGGCGCTGGAATCCCCGCCTTCCCAGGCCATCACTCCGCTGCTGAGCCCCGGTGTACTCCAAATAGCAACAACGGGTTTGGCCCGGCCCGGTTCTGGCCCGAATCTGGCCCCCCTCTTTACTTTTCAAATTCAGATTTCCCCCCTTTCCCCCCAACAGATTTATTCTCCTTTTTCCCCTAAATTCCACTTTTACCCCCCCCAACAGCAAAATAACGGCTAGTTTGGGGGGTATTTTGGTCCAAGTTAATTTTGGTCCAGGTTAAAGTTGCATGGCGTGAACGTCTCGATACAAGAGATATCGATATTAATGTGCCACCCAGTAGAGGATACAACTGCACTCACAGCGAAAGTGAGCAAGACATTGAGGAACTGTTCAACCTCTATCGTAATTCTGCTGACGTGCGCGGATGAGCTTCATCATCGACTTCTGAGAGGTATTATGCGCCATACCTTAAGGGCTTTGAACATCTAGTATCAAGACAACTAGCAGGTGAATGTACTTCTAATTCGGCAGGTTCGTCTACTTTTTCCTCTTTTAATGATATTATTGTATATTCAAATACTGATCATTATGGTGATTTATCAATGCAAGAACAAGTTAATTTTAATTTGTTAAATTTTTGGAAACAAAATCAAAACATGCATAAAACTTTAGCTCAAATTGAACGGGATGTACTGCTAGTTCAAGCCTCTATGGTTGCTTTAGAGTCAGCATTTTCAGCGAGCGGGAGGATTTTAGATGACAGGAGGAGTAGTCTTAACCCCGAGCGCTCGAGCTATGTGTATGTTGGAAGGATTATCTTGATGCGAAATACCGCGAGCAAGATAAACTGATTGATGATAGGAAGAACAGTGACTCGGATGTTGAAGTACTTCCGGATGATTAGGTAATTTTTTTTTATTTTCCTTCTCTTAAGTTTTAAGAATAAATTTTCTCACAAAATATAGTTTTTTTTCATATATATATATAATAAGTTTTTACAAGTAAGATAGATATTTTTCCATATATATATAAAAAAAAATAGGTAACTTCGCCTGTTTGTTTACAAGCAGCCAGTCCCAAGCCCGGATAAAAAGAGGAGGGTCTATAAACACATTTATCTTCAATGTATATGATTTATAATGAAATAAAAGGATAAATATTAGTTCGTTAAATTGTGAATATTGGACATGCCTAGAGTACAATTTGCTTAAACAATAACAACAAATTACCATAATTAAAACCTTTACCTTGAATAACTAGAAAATGCAAAAAAAAAAAAAAACTGGGCCCGGGCCCGGCCCTAAATGTTGGGCCTAGGGCCTAGGCTTGGGCCCAGATATCCCCAGAATCTGGCCCGGCCTGGCCCGTTTTGCAGCCCTCTTGGCCGGGCCCCGGCCCGTTTTGCTGAAGGCCCGATGGGCTTGGGCTGGGCAAGTCCAAGCCCGGCCCATTTGACACTTCTACCAACGAGGCTAGTAAGTCATATTATTCAATGTGGAAACTCACCCATGAATTATCTAGCTCGGGCGTCATAGTCACTAGTGGCCCTCTGCTATTCATTGCTCACAACAAAAGATAAAATTAATGGCATGAATTCTACATATTGAAGTGCCACGACCCGTAAATTTTAGTGCCGTTACAAAACGATCATGAGGCTTCATAACACTCACAACTTATTTGCGAGTCGTGTCATGAACCGCTTATACAAGGCAACAATATTTTCTCAAGAAGCACATTGACCATCCTCACATAAAACCATGCTCAAGAATATTGGTGGCCTTAGATGAATGTCAGCATCTCAATATATATGGTCTAATGAGACTATGCATTTTGATCTTGTCAAGATCCCCGTGTGTGCCCCATATAGGGCCCAACGCCATAACTCTTCGCACTCCATGCACTAATGTGTCCTACTCAGCGTATATAACCAACACTAGTGCACACAGTTTGTCTATAGTTATTTTGTGCACTAGAGTTTCTAATGCCCACCAACAATGTCCTTGCAAGCGAAGTAGTATGTCAATGTAATGCAACAACGTGCTAGCGTACACAAAATCATGCGTGTCATGCATGCCAATACCCGGGGGTGCTTTTAGCATAGGCCAATCACCCATGATATAAGGGAAGGCTACGAGTGATGATGGCAAGGGGAGTACTCAGTGTGTTTCTTAAACAAAACCATGTTCAATGGCAGTTTTTTAAACATAAAAAGGGTTTTTGGCAAGAATCTCTTTGTGCGCATGTGGGATCGACATGGACATTAAACAAAGATTCTAGTCTAAATCACTTGAAATACATGAAACTTTACGTTACGCAATTCTCAAGTGAATAAAGTCTTCAGAGGGGTCGTTGTGACTCTTTGAGCTAAGGTGTATCTACTACTGTCACTTGTGATTTCTCTAGGGGGAGCACGACAGTGTGCTGGGACTTACTCCACTACCCCCTGCTTTCGTGGGAATCATGGGGCATCAAGTGAATGAGTCAAGGGAACTTGGAGCAAGCTTAAAAGCATTCAAGACATGCTTGATGGCTTCCAGTTGAGAATGACCTTCTCGGTGGATACCAACAAGTGGTGTGCCTTATATTTGAGTCAGACGCTATTTATGCACTTGCTATGCCCCGGGCTATAGTAATCATATCAGACATGCATATTATGGCAGATTGGACAATTGGTGTGCTTGCATACCATGTGACGAGGTGAATAAAGTCCTGGGTCCAACACGCTCACGTGACGGACGGCATTGGTGACATGCTTCGTGGCAACATATAGTGCTTGATGTATGGGTAGTCAAGTACCATTGTTGGTTTGGTGCTAAGGTTGGCTTAACTTACTTGACTGTGGTCATATTAAGACATGTAAAACAAGCCTTGGAGTCAAGTTGGACAACTGTAAGACATGACACTCTACACAAAGGTGATTACATTTCATTTCAAAGTAAAAATCATTTATACAAGATAAGAAAATAGAAAGATGAATTTCTATTTGTTAACCGCGCAAACTCTCTTATTCATCACTTCGCGATCAATTACATTAAATGGACTCCCCCTCCGAAAGGATGGGTGAAGATCAACACGGATAGAAGTGTAAACAAGCGGCATGGAAGAGCGGGCGCGGCTGCCTTCATACGAGGCTCCTCAAGTCAATGGATAATATGATGTTCTAGGTAAATACATACCGATCACAGCTCTATCGCTGAATGGCGGGCCATCTGGGATGGGCTAACTCTAGCCTAGGAAAATAATCATCAAAAAATTCTTTTCAAGATCGACGACATGAGTGTGGTCCATTATCTATTACATGATATACCTCCCGCCCCGCCCCGTTATTTGACATATTAATTCTTGATTGCAAGGCACCTCTTAGACATACTTGGCAAGTACATGTTTCCCATGCTTATAGGGAAACAAATTTTTTTGCGCGGACCAAATGGCTAAGCAGGGGTAGGTGATCAGTGACGTGCATTTCATTTGTGGAACCATGCGCAGATTTTTTTTGTTAAACCTACTGCAAAATGAGGCTAATGAGAGGGTCACCCCATGTTGTGTGACTCAAACTGTTGTGTAAATAAAGATTTACCTCCTTTTGCTAAAAAAAAAACTATAAAGAAACATAAATCTACCAAAATTCAAGGACAAACGCACTCATACTGCCACTAAAGGGTCAAAGGGTATGACTAATTATGTAGTGACAAACAATTATTGCTCATATATATATATATATATATATATATATATATATATATATATATATATATATATATATATATATATCTTGTGTTTATGGCTAAAGGAAAAGCATCGAAATGATGTCCAGAAACCAAACCGACGAAACTGTGATATCTCACGTCACATGTGAAATAGAATGCTCTTACAAGACCTGCCCATAAACTCAAATATGCCTACTTTGACTACCTCTTTCAAAAGAGATATTGCTTTGTGGTGGGGCCATGGTTATGGGTACTTATGGTATCAGAGCTGACTCTTAAAAGCTCGGGTTAGGCTATCTTGTCAGATTGCCAAAGATTGATACATCAAGGCAGAGTTGAATTGGGTTGATCCGATTGGTTTTCTAGTATTATCTAACAACGATTTCAGAAGATGATTTTTCTTTATGTGCAATAAAGGCTGAGATTGGACCTTAGTGAGGATGCTAAGCTTTGAAGAGCGAAGATTGTGATGTCCCACGTGAGATGTGAAATAGCTTCTGATTGGCCTTAGAAGATCTTACTCAAGAACTCACAAATATATACTTGAGTTTAGGGAGGCATTGTCCCGTGGTGGCCGTGAACCTGGAGAAACTGCTCCGACCGGTGAAACTTATCATCCAATCTAAACATCTAAGAAGCAATCATACGAAACAATTAATTTGGTTTAGTTTTTGAAAAATAGAATATTCACTTGCTGAATTCAATTGGATATATTCAAACCATTTGAATCTAACACATGAGACCTAATCTATATCTATATATAATATGTAAAAGCGAAGCGAGAAACAAGACGAAAGTCAACGATAGCCTCTTAGTGTGATACAACATTTACTTATTTGCGTGACACATCATCATGTAATAAGTCGCTAAAGGTGGAACAAAATTTATAAACACTATATATGAACATAAAAGTGTCGCTAAAGGTTAATATTATCTTGGATCGGGTCCTTATCTCTAGGTTAGCTATTTTCTATATTAGCAGTTTGTATCTAATATGAAAAACTAATTCTAAAAGATCTAAACTCTACCTAATCAATATACTGTTGGATTTAATTTCGATAATTATTACCCTAAAAAGCGTACTCTAATATGGAAATAAAAATTCATAAATTCAAAAACTATATATGATTTATGAGATTTAAATCAAAACAATGATCTAACAACTGATTTAAATTTGGATAAGGTCCTTGTTTTTCAATTTGATTAATTTTGCTTGAATAATAAGCATTATATTTGTTAGGATTATCTAATAGAAAAAATAATTCTAATCATTCTCAAACTCAACCTAATTAATATACTAACTTAATATGATTTAATTTAACTATTGGATACTTAAAATCACTATCTGATATGTATATAAAATTCATATATCTAAAAAAGGGGGAAAAAGTATTAGATTGAAAAAGATGATTTTACAGTCAAAATATAAATAACTCATGAAATTTAGAACAAAAAGATGATCTAATAATTGATTTCAATTTGGATAGGGTCTTTATTGTTAATTTCAGTTAATTTGGCGGGATAAATGAAGGATGCATCTGTTGGACTTATATAATTTAAAATCTAATTCTAATCATTCTAAAGCTCAACCTAATTAATATATTAACTTATTACGACTTAATTTTGACTAGTGTATTCTAAAAATTACTCTCTAATATGCATATAAAAGTTCATACATCTAACAAAAAAAAAATACCATATTAGATTTAGAATATATATATATATATATATATATATATATATATATATATATATATATATATATATATATATATATATATATATATATATATATATATATATGGGAGCTGATCCATTGATAGCGCTAGCAAATGGAGTTAAGTTGCTAGCGCGATCTGACCGTCCATCCTGAAAGATGGACGGTCCAGATCGCGCTTTTTCCAAAACTGATCCCCGTCCGCCATACTGTCTCGCGGACGGGAGTTTTACCTTTTTGCCCTCCTCCCATGTCCGCGAGACTGTCTCGCGGACGCCTTTCTGTTCCTGACATGTGTCAGGAAAAAGGCGTCCGCCATACTGTATGGCGGACGATCTCTAGGCTGACACATGTCAGGGCCTGTCCCCTCGGTCGCCTATAAAGTCTCGGGCGTGAGCCCCGAGAACTGTCCCCTGGTATCCTAGAATCTATCCCTACTCGGCTCTTTCAGCAAAATTTATGCGGGGCTTTCAGATTCACTTGCTTCCATTTTCAGCACCCTTCAAGCTTTTCTTGGAGTAACACACTTTTGGTTCAAGCATCACTCAAGCAAGGTAAAGTTTGTGATCTTGCTACCGTTTATCTTAGTAATTTTAATTTGTTATGTTCAGTAAATATATAATTAGCAAAATAGGAGACACTTTTGAGATTATGTATATGGTATCCTAAATCGGTCTAATCGTCAAGATAATTTTGAGATAATAAGCGTATTCTATTTCTACATAGGTCTTTTTCACAATGTCTGATTTCGTATCGAGCTCCAGCACCCCCGTAGATGCTAGTGATCCGTATCTAGGACGAACCTTTCAAACGTTGGAAGAAGCTGGAGAATGTTTTCGAGCTTATTCATTGAGGGTTGGTTTTGGCATTAGAATAAAAACTACAAGAACAAGCAGCGTATCGAAAAGGATATGCTCTCGCTTATACGAGTGTCATAGGGGCAGAAACCCAGTGCAAAATGAGACACGCGTAGGCAACGATGACAGTGATGATGACGAAATAGGGTATGCGCGGAGAAGACGGGATTGCTTTGCGCGCACGAATTGCCAGGTCAAGATGTTCGTAAGCTATAAAGCCAAACAAGATCATTGGCTTATTACCAGCCTGGAACTGGCACACAATCACCCGTTAGTAACCCCTTCTAAGGTGAGTCAGATGCATCAACACAAGAAGATGGGTAAGGTCGCGAGGAGCCTAATTCACACAATGAGCGATGCGCGGCTAGGACCTACCGACATGATTAATGTTCTTGCTGAACAGGCTGGGGGAATTCAAAATTTAAACTTTAACACGACAGACGTTCGTAACGCGGTCCGAACCCATAGACGAGCCGCGTATGACCTCAATGATGCGCAAGCGACAATGAGCCTATTGAAACGGATGCAGATGGAGGACCCGCAGTTTACCTTCGACTATAAACTTGACGACGAGCATCGAGTTAGCACAATTTTTTGGGTCGACGGTCGTTCGAGGCTAGCTTATAAGCATTTTGGGGATGTCGTGACTTTCGACACCACATACCGTACCAACAAGTACTCGATGCCGTTCGCTCCTTTCACGGGCGTCAATCATCATTATCACTCCATCCTGTTCGGGTTCGCCTTGTTAAGGGACGAGAGCGAGAGTTCTTTTGAATGGTTGTTTAGGGTGTGGCTGGAAGCAATGAACTTCAAAGCACCGACTGTTATCATCACCGATCAAGATTTGGCAATGAAGAAGGCTATTGCTACCGTCTTCCCAGATACTCGACACAACTTGTGCACTTGGCACATAAGCAACAAATACCCTGAACGTCTGCATCACATGTACGCAAAGTATCCAGACTTTAAACAGGATTTTGACAAATGCGTCCTCAAGTCATTAACGATTGAGGAATTCGAGGAGAGGTGGGAAAAGCTTGTTCGGGATTACTCATTGCAAGACAACGAGTGGCTCCAGCACTTGTACGGGCTCAAAGAGCAATGGATTGGTGTTTACACGAGAAGTCATTTTTCTGCGGGCATGAAAACGACGGGCAGGAGTGAATCTATGAATGCCACGTTCGATAATTATGTGGGTACAGCTACCAATTTGAAGAGTTTCGTCACATCAGCACAAAAAGCGGTTGCGTCGTTGTTCGTGAAAGAAAGGGCTGCAGACTTTGCAACCACGTACAAGCAAAGGAGAAGGTTGCTTGAGACCCCGCTGGAGCTGAACGGTGCCAAAGTCTATACGAAGGAGATCTTCCTGCTATACCAAGTAGAGCTGCAAAAATCGGGCCGATACAGTATATATAAGGTGGCAGAAAAGTCGTCGCGTGAGTACAAGGTTTATTCGCTCGTGAATGACCTCGTCCCTGAGAAGCTGCGCAGAATTTATACGGTGACCCACGACACATTGACGGACTCGGTGACATGTGTTTGTAAGAAGTTTGAGTTCCATGGCATCCTGTGTAGACACATTCTGCGGTTTTTCACACAGAAGAATATCAGGACAATCCCCGATAAATACGTCCTGCCACGTTGGACGAAAGGTGCAAACAGGTTGCACGGTACCATTTCCTTTCCGGAGCACCCGTATACTGACTTTGAAGAATCAGAGACGTTGCGGTATAATCATCTGGTGACGATGTTCACCCGTTTGTCCGTAAAGGGTGCTGCTACAATGGTCGGATATAAACATCTCCTCGAGGTAGCTCAGCAGCAAGAGCCCATCGTCGACCAATTGGAAGCAGCTTCAGTCAGCAATGCGGTTGACACCGAGCCTACGACGGGATCAGAAGATGACGAGCCGGGGGAGGGAGCCGACAATGATATCCGGCCTTCGGATCCAATTATATCGCAAACGAAAGGCCGCAAGAGATCTACGCGGATGAAAAGCTCTATTGAGACGGCAACTCAACCAAAAAAGCTAAGAAGGTGTGCATTGTGCAACAAAATGACAGACCACGACAAGCGGAACCATTACAAGGCACTGGGGATAAGTCCAGTGCCTTTGCAAGACGGGGAAGAAGATGATGCCGAGGATGAGGACGAACAAGCTGCAGTGGAACTTTAGTGTACTGAATATTTTGTAATAATCTTTTATGAGCCATCAAAAGTGTCGGACATTTTGTAATAATATTTTAGTAATGACTCGTTTGTAATAACCTTTACAATCATTTTTTTATACGTGATTTCTTACACTGTCCGCTACACTGCGCAGCACAACATTAGAAACCTAAGGTATTAAAGAATACCCCCCCTACAACACTTAGTTTTTTTTGGTTTTGGTTCACTTCTCTGCGTCCGCTATACTATGTAGCGGACGGCCCCGCAGAATACCCCCCCTACAACACTTAGTTTTTTTTTGGTTTTGGTTCACTTCTCTGCGTCCGCTATACTATGTAGCGGACAGCCCCGCAGAATACCCCCCTACAACACTTAGGTTTTTTTTGTTTTTGTTCACTTCTCTGCGTCCGCTATACTATGTAGCGGACGGCCCCGCAGAATACCCCCCCTACAACACTTAGTTTTTTTTTGGTTTTGGTTCACTTCTCTGCGTCCGCTATACTATGTAGCGGACAGCCCCGCAGAATACCCCCCCTACAACACTTAGGTTTTTTTTGTTTTTGTTCACTTCTCTGCGTCCGCTATACTATGTAGCGGACGGCCCCGCAGAATACCCCCCCTACAACACTTAGTTTTTTTTGGTTTTGGTTCACTTCTCTGCGTCCGCTATACTATGTAGCGGACATCCCCGCAGAATACCCCCCCTACAACACTTAGTTTTTTTTGGTTTTGGTTCACTTCTCTGCGTCCGCTATACTATGTAGCGGACAGCCCCGCAGAATACCCCCCTACAACACTTAGTTTTTTTTTGGTTTTGGTTCACTTCTCTGCGTCCGCTATACTATGTAGCGGACAGCCCCGCAGAATACCCCCCTGCAACACTTAGTTTTTTTTTGGTTTTGGTTTACTTCTCTGCGTCCGCTATACTATATAGCGGACGGCCCCGCAGAATACCCCCCCTACAACACTTAGTTTTTTTTGTTTTTGGTTCACTTCTCTGCGTCCGCTATACTATGTAGCGGACGGCCCCGCAGAATACCCCCCTACAACACTTAGTTTTTTTTTGGTTTTGGTTCACTTCTCTGCGTCCGCTATACTATGTAGCGGACATCCCCGCAGAATACCCCCCCTACAACACTTGGTTTTTTTGGTTTTGGTTCACTTCTCTGCGTCCGCTATACTATGTAGCGGACAGCCCCGCAGAATACCCCCCTACAACACTTAGTTTTTTTTTGGTTTTGGTTCACTTCTCTGCGTCCGCTATACTATGTAGCGGACAGCCCCGCAGAATACCCCCCTACAACACTTAGTTTTTTTTTGGTTTTGGTTCACTTCTCTGCGTCCGCTATACTATGTAGCGGACGGCCCCGCAGAATACCCCCCCTACAACACTTAGTTTTTTTTGGTTTTGGTTCACTTCTCTGCGTCCGCTATACTATGTAGCGGACGACACATCTTCTCTACGTCCGCTACATAGTATAGCGGACGGCCCCGCAGAATGTTTTTGGTTGTGTTCTCTACGTCCGCTACTTAGAATACCACTACTTAGTTTTTTCTTCTACACTTTGTTCCACCTCTCCAAAACTTCGTTTTTTCTACACTTTTTTCAGTTTTTAAAACTGAAAAAAAAAGAGGGAAAAAAAATTTGTCAAACGGGGCCTTAGTTTTTTCTTCTACACTTAGTTTTTTCTTCTACACTTACTTCCACTTCTCCAACACTTAGTTTTTTCTACACTTAGTCCAAACTGTCCGCTATATAGTATCGCGGATATACTTACCGCAGAAAATGGTTGGCACGGACCAGACATTTTTTTTCAGTTTTTAAAACTGAAAAAAAAAGAGGGAAAATTTTTTTGTCAAACGGGGCCTTAGTTCCCGACCTTCCCGAACCCGGCCTAAGCGGAGGGCCCCTTATATCCGCTATATATATAGAACTATACAATGTGGCGTAATGTAATAAATTGGAATAAATTGGCGCCCGTGATGCAGTTTTAATAAATTGAAATAAATTGGCCCGAAGACTTGTTTTAGCGACATAGTACGTTAATGCTATTTTAATAAACTGACGCCCAAAGACTTGTTTTAGCGACGGAATCAACAATCTCAATTTTTCCAAAAAATAATGTACAATTCATAATCAACGATCTCAATATATCAATATATCGAGGCAACAAAAAAAGGCACAATTAACCAAGAAAAAATTTGAAAACATAATAAACAAGAACATAAATATTTTTATTATAATAAACTATGGTTCACAAATGGGGTACGAAAGCTTTTCACAAGCGCTCCGTTCAAAGATTACAACTTGAAAATCCCACCACCCAAGGTGTTCGAACACTACAAAGTCCCCGAGTTCGAGGCCATGCTGGCGCACGAAGACGTTCCAACCCTCTGCGAATTCCTTTTTTTGGGATCGGCCGGGCTTCAGCTTGATTTCAACCTGCCATGCCCCCTTGCGGCTATATAATCTTGCACTATCATGAATTGTTGTAAATTGATTGGTAAATGCTTCCGGTATGTCCTACCAAACACAAAATACAAAAAATAGGTTAGTTTTGGTTAAGAAAAACAAAAGATCAAACTTTTAACACACGAAAATACAGAGAAAGAGAAAGAGGGATAGCCTACAAGTTCATGCTCAAATCCCGGCATCATGACTTTGAAAAAGTGTTTGCCTACCAGGTGCAAGTTGCCAATATAATCGTAGGCGTAGGTGGTCTCCGATCCAGAAGCCATCGAGATCGTCGTTGAGGTGAGGACGGTGGTGTCGGCGGGGAGATGTGGGTGACCGGAGATGTGAGTCGCCGTAGATGGGGTAGCGGCTTTAGGTTAGATGTTCGAGAGAGGGGACGCCGTCCGCTACAATAATATAAATACCCCGATCTGATTAAATATTTATAGCAGGAGAGAGTTGACGCCATACAGATACCAGGGGACAGTTCTCGGGGCTCACGCCCGAGACTTTATAGGCGACCGAGGGGACAGGCCCTGACATGTGTCAGCCTAGAGATCGTCCGCCATACAGTATGGCGGACGCCTTTTTCCTGACACATGTCAGGAACAGAAAGGCGTCCGCGAGACAGTCTCGCGGACATGGGAGGAGGGCAAAAAGGTAAAACTCCCGTCCGCCATACTGTCTCGCGGACGGGGATCAGTTTTGGAAAAAGGCGCGATCTGGACCGTCCATCTTTCAGGATGGACGGTCAGATCGCGCTAGCAACTTAACTCCATTTGCTAGCGCTATCAATGGATCAGCTCCCTATATATATATATATATATATATATATATATATATATATATATATATATATATATATATATATATATATATATATATATGGGTCGTGATCCATTGATAGTGCTAGCAAGTTGCTAGCGCTGTTTTGCCGTCCGCAACATAATGTAGCGGACGGTAAATTATCGTCCGCTGCATTATGTTGCGGACGGTGGAAAAAAAGTGCTGTTGTGGCGCTCGATCTGGCCGTCTATTCTCGCCCGTGGACGGCCAGATCGCGCTAGCAACTTGGGTTAAGTTGCTAGCGCTATCAATGGATCACGACTATATATATATATATATATATATATATATATATATATATATATATATTGGGGAGCTGATCCGTTGAGAGTGCTAGGAAAATAAGAGATCTCGCAAACGCGATCTGGCCGTCCACGCACGATCTGTGGATGGTCGAGATATTTTTTTACGTTTTTTTAAGTCTGTCCGCTATATTATGTAGCGGACAATTTTTTGACAAAATACCCTTAAACTTAAAAATAGCCCATTCGCTACATTATGTAGCGGATTGACTTTTCTGACATTTTTCTTTCTCTTTCTCTCATTAATGCTCTGACTTTCTCTCTCTCTCTCTCTTTCTCACATCCGCTACATTATGTAGCGGACAAATATTTTTTTCTCTCTCTTTTCATCCGCTACATTATGTAGTGAATGAATATTAATTTTTTGAAAAGACCCGATGTGTCAGATCTAGAAAAGCGACAACTCTTTTCATTTTCTTTCTCTTCCTCATCTCTCGTCCTCTCCATCTTCTCCCTCTCCCTCATACCCATTCTCTGAAGATGGTAGATCTAGAAATGAGGCTGTCACGGCGGAGAGAGGAAGCTTCGATGACAATATCGACGGGCCCGCGACGGACATCCCATGGCTTTGTCTTGCGTGGCCCCATCTTACGGTGGTGCACCGTCGCCTTTTTATGCGGCCGCGACGAGCTCTTAATCACAAGACTGAAATCGCCAGAGCCGCTGTCCATTCTTGGAGGCGCTTCCTTCGTTGCATCGTTGTCAGTTCTCAACGGCGGGATGAAACCATGGAAGACCAACTGTTGTTTCTTTGAAGAGTGAAGACCAGCGATTGATCTTTTCAAATTATAAGCAAGTCAAGCAGATCAGGACAAGGTAAGGTGCATCAGAAAAACCGTAAAGGGGACCAAGAAAATACATGGAAAGCATTATGGCAGGTTTCCTCTGATTCCTCTGCTTCAAAATCAAATGTATAGCCCAAGAAAGTTTCACCCCAGTTCTCATTCAATCCAATTCCGTCCAAAAATTCCATACCCAGATTCAGTTTATGTCGCAAAACATGTTTTCTGATATCAACATGCCTTCTACAAAAACAGTTGTTTCCACTGCAGCTTCTGTAGCTGCTTCGGCCATGGTAATCAAATCCATAGCTCGCGACCTCATCCCACACGAATTCCAGCATTATGTCTTCTTCAGCATCCATAACTTCCTAAAATCCTTTTCCTCTGAGGCAGTCTTGATCATCGAAGAATTTGAGTGAGCAATTGAATAGCATTTCTAAGTAAAATGTCAGAAAACTTGTCCGCTACATAATGTAGCGGATGAGAGAAAGGGGGAGAGAGAGAGAGAAAAAAGTCAGAGCATTAATGAGAGAGAGAAAAAATGTCAGAAAAGTCCGTTCGCTACATAATGTAGCGGATGGGCTTTTTTTTTTTTAAGTTGGAGGGTATTTTTGTCAAAAAATCGTCCGCTACATAATATAGCAAACGTACTTAAAAAAACGTAAAAAAAAAGATCTGGACCGTCCACAGATCGTGCATGGACGGCCAGATTGCATTTGCAAGATCTCCTATTTTGCTAGCGCTATCAACGGATCAGCTCCCTATATATATATGTGTGTGTGTGTGTGTGTGTGGGTGGGTGGGTTGGTAGGGGGGGAGGAGCTGATCTGTTGACTGCACGGACAACTTGGGTTAAGTTGCCCACGCGATCTGGCCGTCCATAAGCAATCTGTGGACGGTCCAAATCTTTTTTAAACGTTTTCTTTTAGTCCATCTGCTACATTATGTAGCAGATAATTTTTTGACCAAAATATCCTCCAGCTCCGTCCGCTACATAATGTAGCAGACGAGTAGTACTCTCTCTCTCTCTCTCTTCTTTCTCACATTAATTATCTGACATGTCTCTCTCTCTCTCCCTCTCATCAATACTCGTGTCTCTTTCTCTCTCAGCAATATTCTCTCTCCTTTCTCTTACTCTCTCTTTTCTCTCACCACTTTTTATTTTCTCTCTCTTCTTCCCCTTTTCTCTTTCTCTCTCTCGTGTATTAACCAAAACCAAGTTAAAGACCAGGTCTCGTGTATTAACCAAAACTGAAATGTGAAGAAACCTTTTGAATGCTAATTCCAACATTTGTGGTAGTAATCTGAACCAATACCTGACATCTTCCTTGATCGAAATAAGCAATCAGGATACTTGTATCGTCAAATCCAAGAATCGGATTTATTGTGTATGAACCAATTGACATTTTCAGACCTCTTTTGTATTCATTATCATTAGTAAATATCAACTTAAATTTTCAAGAGAATTCATCTTAGTGAAGAGGAATGAGAGAGAGCACGAGAGAGAAAAACTGTCGATCCAAAATCTCTTCACTTCACTTATGATTTCGAACCATCAATCATAATCACAGCCACGGGCAGTAGCGCCAGGCAAGATGACTGGGGTCAGAGTCGTAAGTGGTGGCTTCAGCGGTGGTGCGTAAACCATCATGTATGTGAGCGGGAAATTGATTGACGATGGAGGATTGATGGCTTCGCAATACGGTGTGAAGATTAGAAACCCATAGGATGAGCTGTGATGGGAGATCAACAACTGAGATTTATTCAATTGGAGATTTTTTTGTGTGTGTGTGAGAGAGAGAGAGGGGATGATGAGAGAGAAAATAAAAAGTGCTGAGAGAAAATAGAGAGAAAGAGAAAGGAGAGAAAATATTGATGAGAGAAAGAGACAGGAGTATTGATGAGAGAAATGGGGAGGGAGAGAGAGAAACATGTTAGATAACTAATGAGAGAGAGAGAGACTGCGTACTCGTCTGCTACATTATGTAGCGGACGGAGCTGGAGGGTATTTTTGTCAAAAAAATTATCCACTGCATAATGTAGTGGTCGAACTAAAAAAAAAGATCTGGACCATCCACAGATCGCCTATAGATGGCTAGATCGCGCGAGCAACTTGACCCAAGTTGCCCCCGCAATCAACGAATCAGCTCCATATATATATATATATATATATATATATATATATATATATATATATATATACATATCTCTCTGTGTGTGTGGGGGGGGGAGATGATCAAGTTGCCAACTCTCTGGTTAATATCATTTTCAACCCCTCAACTTTTAAGCAGTTCACTTAAAACCCCTCATACTTCTCAAAAGATTAAAATTGACCCCTCTCAAGATTAAAACATGTCATTCCTGATCAAAGGAGCATTTGGCCATACAAAACTGGTATCAGAGCCTAATCAATTGCGAGATTCAACCAAAAAAACTCATGAAAATTCCTTGTTTTGAAATCGTATGATGGGAATTATACACTTAGACCATGGAGTTGGAAAAATTGAGATAACATGATTATTAAATCAAATAATTGATGTATCTCATAAAACTTTAAATATTTGTAGAACTCTAAACAAGATAACATATCATATATTATGAGAATTATACAATTCAGTTAAAGGGTTTGGAAGTGAAAACCATGTCCTAAATTCAGATAACTTCTTATCAAATTTTGAAAGTTATGACACTACCAATAAGTACTATAGCAACAAAACTTCATATGCATTTGAAGAAGTTATAGCATACAGTAGTAGCGAATGAAAACCCTCTTCGAGTGGCCCAAAAGACAATAAAGATCCCATAAAGGGAATGTGTGTAGAAAAAATAATAAACGACTACTTAAACAAAGTAGAAAAAGAAAAATCATTGAAAAAACCAATGATGGATGAAATAGATCCAGTTGTTCTAAAAGAACACCAATATAAACAAGAAGAAAAAAGAGCCATATCAGAAGTAAATAAAGCTTTTTCTAATATGAGTTTATAGAATGTAAAAGCTGATTCAAACTATATAGGAGCGTGAAATTCATAATTAAATTTAGAAAGAAATTCTAAATTCAATAACGTCCCTATAAGGACAAATTTAAAACAAGAATTTGTTCTTAAAAATGGAAGAAATGAGCCCGTAAATCAATACGGCATATATATCTTGACATCGACCGTATTTCAACAACTAAAGAAATAATCGATAATTGGGCACAAGCCTTAAGAATTGCCATAATAGGTGGTAATTTAATAGAAAGGCATGTTATGAAACATTTTTATTCAAGGAACCCTGCGAGGATACGCAGCTAGGTTCTGGAATAGCATAGCAGATCACGAAATGATAATTGAAGCCCAAAGCAAGCTTAATATTTCTGAAGAATTGATAATTTTTTATGCAGATAACCTCAAATGAGAATTCTGCAGAATATCTATAAATATTATAGGTATTCAAGAAAAAAGTGCTTTCACAAGTTTGACAAAACTACAAATATGTGATATGTGCTATTTTAAAAATTACACTTGTGAATTTTTAAAATACTTTTACAAGTTAGAACTCCGAGACAGCCTCCATTGGCAAAAGCAATTTATTGCCAAACTCCCTAAACCATGGGACTAGTTAGCAGAGAAGAATTTACTAAACTCCTAAATGAATGAATGCTTTTTAATTCCTTAGGAGGAAGGATTGCAGCTGTAGAAGAAGTTATAAAGAAATGTTGTACTGAAGGACAGGCAATAAAAGATATGAGAAAAGCTCATATGAGTTATGACTGTTATTCTAAAGTTGATAACATGGTAAATAGCTATGGATGCGAAAAGAAGCCGAACTTCACGAAGAAAAAATTGAGAGGAAAAGATTTGGAAACGAAGAAAGATATGTAAAAGAATGGAAAAATTTTCAGAAAAGAAATTTTAATCTATCAAAAGAAAAACCAAAACCATGGTGAAGATATATTAGAAAGAAATCTAATATTCCTTATAAAAAACCTTCATGTCCAAAAGGAAATTACCAGAAGAATGTGATTGTTACTGGTTATGTGACGGAAAAGGACATTATGCAAATAAATGCCCAAGTAAGAAAAGAAAAAAAAAATAAGATCTTTCTTATTTGCTGAAGTAAGATACGAGCCAGCATGACGATACGAACTAGATTCTGAAGACGAAGCAGAAGAGCTTGTTTCAGAATACGACTACGAATCTGATGATGAAACAATATCAGATGATGAAGAAAGTTTAAATAGAACTTTGAAAGGCATAAGCACGATCTTCATGATGTCAGAAACCTATGACCATGAGGAAGAGATGATTCCTTTATCTAATAACAAAATTAGTCAAAGTGAATCAATTGAGGAAAAAACTCCTGGTTCTACTATAAACCATTGGGAGATGCCTCAAATCAGGGTTGAAGTAATATACAAAAACTCCATATTCACATTTAGGATTAAGATGAATGTAGAGATTTCTGAAGGAGAAACCTTAATAGGTCAAACTGAAGAAAGAATACTAGACATTCCTCTCTTCAAGGCAGATAAGACAAAACAATATCTTAGAGAAGGATATCACTATGTGCATATTGGTATGATACAAGTTAGTCTTTGTCCATTATTCATAGATGACAGAGATACACCAGTAATCTGTTGTTTAACAGATAATCAGTGGAAAACTATTGAAAAAGCTCTAATAGGGAGTATCCAAAGTAACTTGTATAACGGACCAGTTTGGTTTAAAACTACACAAAACTACTTCATGTCCATAAAAGATCTTTATCTTAATAAATCATTAAGACTGAGGATTCAGACTCAAGGCATGACCGAATTACGAGAAGTCTGGAAAAACATTGCAGTACAATATCGTCTAGTTTACAGAGTGGTAAATACTACTAATCCACTAAGTAAAATGTTGAACAGTGAAGTAGAACTATTTGAACAAACAAGTAGTAATATTTGAGCAATAAAAGCACGGAAGATAAATCCAAAGCAGCTATCATGGCCTAAAAAATGGGTAATAGGAGAAGGATTAGCTAGTAAACAACCAGAGCAAATGCATATTAGGGAAATAAAGGTGTTGTTATCCAAGAAGAACCAAGGAGACATTCTGTCTCTTCAATACCTTCCACGTCTACAAATCCAAAAGGCAAAGGAAAGGAAAAAAATGGTAGAAGAAGCTATCAAAGAAGAAGACAGTTTTGATGAAGACATCATAGGATACAAAACAATTACCATTACAATCAGACAAAGCATGCCATCACGTGTAGTAACATTACATGTAATAACCACAACATCAGTAAATGACACTGTCAAGAAGAAACTTAAGAAAAAGGGCTTGACAGAAGATGAGCTTGAGAAGGGTATTCAAGACATTATGAGTATTATCAAAAAGAAAAGAAGGTCCGAAAAAATGAATAATAAACATATGGTGGTAAGTCCAAACAATTCTTATATAGAATTAAGTTTCGACTTCCAGGATTATCATCCTTTTAAAATAGATGCTTATTAGTTACTGGAGTATCCTATTGCCTGGCACGACCAAAAATTTTACCCTCTGAAAAGTGGATCAAAACATATCAACTCATGAGCATGCAAATGGCAAATGGCAAATGGCAAATGGCAAATGACGATGAGTTCGAGCTAGAAGATGAAGCATATCATATTCCGGTCATAATAAATTAAAAACAATTCATTATAGAGCGATCAATCCAATTCGACGACTTAGACGGCGATTTTCTAATAGAAAATGCTTTCATCAAACAAGCTAAAAATTGACCATTTATTAAGGAAGAGTTTCATATTGAAATATAACGTCAAAAAATTTTGTTGTTAAAATATGCTACTCAAAAATATAAATTTGGTTTTCGTTCAAAAAAATTAGGAGAAATCCAAAAACATATCCAGAGTGACTCTCTACGCAGTACAACGTTGTGAAGAGAACAAAAAAGACTCATGAAAAAGGTTACTTGAAGAAGAAATAACTAAAGAAGAATACTTAACAAAAAAGTAATCAAAGAAAATGACAGTTGGATTAAAGAAATAAATCAACATTATCAATGCAAACAAGGAAAATAAATTCCTAGTCTTGATAGTATAAAAAAGATGTTAGCAAATAATTTTAGTAAAGACTCGCTAAAATTATGGGAAAAGGATAAACCTTGGGCGACATTGACCCTCAAGGATAAAGATTATGTGGTTAACGTAAAATCAATGCAACATAGTCTTGAAATGGTTCAGGAATTTGAACGACAGATTTCTGAAATACTAAAATAGGGGTTAATAAGACCCAGCGAGAGTCCTCATTCAAGTCCGGCCTTCATGGTAAAAAAAAATATGCAGAACAGGCTAGAAGAAAAGCCAGATTAGTCATAAACTATAGAGTTTTAAACACAGCAACAATCAAAGATGGATAAAAAATTCCAAATAAGGATATGCTGATAAACAAAATCCAGTGAGCCAACTTTTTCTCGAAGTTTGATTTAAAAAACCAATATTGGCAAAAATCAAAATGGAAAAATCATCAATTTCATTAATTGCCTTTAGTGTACCACAAGGGCACTATGAATGGACAGTCTTACCATTCTGAGTGAAAAAATGCTCCACCTTTATTTCAAAGAAGGATGGATAACATTTTTGGAAAGCACGGAGATTACTGTGTAGTGCACATAGATGATATATTAGTATTCTCAAAAATTAGAGAAAAATATAAAAATTATCTAAAAAAGATAGCACAAGAATTCATCGACCATGGATTAGTACTATCATAAAAGAAATGTTAATGGGATTAAACTACCATTGACTTTCTAGGATTGAAAATAGAAGACAGTAGCAAAATTGTCCTTCAAGATCACATAGCTGAAAAAATAAAGTTATTTTCAGAACAAATCAATGATGTAAAGCAACTTCAAAGATTTATTGGGTTGTTAAATTACGCGAGAAAATTCATCCCGCAGTTATCAAACCTAACAGAAGCCTTAAGTAAAAAGCTTAGAAAAGAAAAATGGATATAGGTAGATGAAGACACCCAAAATGTTCTTTGGCTAAAAGGTCAGGTTAAAACTCTGCCAAAATTCAGCTTACCTAAACAAGGAGACAAGTTAATTCTAAAAATTAACGCTTCTAAAAATTATTGGGGTGATTAAAAGCAATACCTCCTGATCAAGCTGAAGAACAACTGTGTGGATACTAGAGTAGAACGTTTAAGGATGCAGAAACTCGATATCACATTAACGAAAAAGAGTTTTTAGCTATAAAACGTGGCATAAAATCGTTTTCCATATTTCTAGTTCGAGAACACTTTCTTACCAGAACAGATAATATGTATTTTAAAGCTTTTCTAAAAAGAGACCTAAGAGATATTAGTCAAACAAGACTTTATTGATGTCAACAATAGTTTAACTATTATACTTTTGATGTAGAATACATCTCATCAGCCAAAAATGCACTTGCAGATAGCCTAACCAGGAAATTATGCTTTATGATGCAGGGAGTTATTACCCCAAAAAGACTACTCAAAAGGCCTTAAAAGAGAGGTATGAAGCAGGAGATACTGGGAGAACCATCAGAAAAATTTGACTACTATGTCATTTATCCTAAAAAGAAAGAGAAAAATTCTTTGTCACTCACAAATCCTCCCCAGTAGCGGAAGAAGATGGTCGGACTACCAACCCAAAAACCCTAAAACAGGATGACACAAAACTAAGAGTTCAAAATCAATGCATAAGCTTTGGAATAAAGAGAGTAAGGTTGAAACCTTGACAGCAAGGAGCCCTAAACAAATGGGCAAGAAAATAAAAAAATTACTATCCTAACAACAATGATTTAAAAAGAAAAGTGACAACTGACAAAGATGAAAAATCTTCAAAGTAAAATGCTACCATAACATAAAAAAATAAAAATAAAAAAAATCATTTTATGATCCAGGGTTATGCAAAGAGTGCAAAAA